>SJYA01001444.1:1460850-1497916 GCA_006410615.1 Neotragus moschatus
CAGATGAATGGATAAGAAAGCTGTGGTACATATACACAATGGAGTATTACTCAGCCATTAAAAAGAATACATTTGAATCAGTTCTAATGAGATGGATGAAACTGGAACCAATTATACAGAGTGAAGTAAGCCAGAAAGAAAAGCACCAATACAGTATACTAACTCATATTTATGGAATCTAGAAACATGGTGATGATAACCCTGTATACGAGACAGCAGAAGAGACACAGATGCATGGAATGGACTTTTGGACTTTGAGGGAGAGGGAGGGGGGGGAAGGTTTGGGAGAATGGCACTGAAACATGTGTGCTATCGAGTGGGAAACGAATCATCAGTCTATATTCGGTTCGGGATACAGGATGCTTGGGACTGGTGTACGGGGATGATCCAGAGAGTTGATGTGGAGTGGGAGGTGGGGGGGGTTGGGTTCAAGATTGGGAACTCATGTACACCTGAGATGAAAATAAATAAATAAATAAATAAAACTCATTTTTGAAAAATGTAAAAAAAAAAAGAATTCCATAGGAGGAAAGTATCAGTTCTTCAACAGTCAACTGGTTTGGTGATTCTCTACAGAGGATAGCCTAAGCATATACAGTTTGTGAAAACAAGGATCTCTCAATTTCAGTACTGTTGTCATTTGGGTTGATAATTCATTGTGAAAGGGCCTGTCTCATGAGAGGACAGAGTTAGCCCTGGCCTCTACCCACTGGGTGCCAAGAGTAGCTTTGCCAGTTGTGATAATCAAAACTGTCTCACAGCTTTGCCAGATGTCCCCAGGGGTGTGGGTGGGGCAGAATTGCTCCTGTTCGAGAGTCACTTGACATACCCACATCAGCTTCTCCCTTTCCTCTTTCTTTTCATGTCCAGTTCGTTCCTGCCTATACCTGAAAGTATATAAATCTGTTCATTTCTCTCTGGAGCCACTGCATCTGCCCTGATCTCCCGCTATTCCTGATGCTATCCAATCTAACATTAGACAGAGTGATGTTTTTAAAATGTAAATTGGATCATGGCAACCCTTGCTTAAACACCTCTCATGGCACTCCATTACACTTAGGATAAGTGACCCAGACTCTTAATTTGCATACTAAGAACTGGCTCTGTATGAATTGTCCCCGTTACGTCTGTAGATGTATCTCGTTGCTCTTGCCTCACCCTTACCCCTTAATTTAAAGACAAAAGTGGATAAATACTAACTTTATTACTTGATATGCAAAACTACTGAACATGTTTTCATAATATTTGCTTAAATTTATTTTTTTTTAGGTGTTATGAATGTGATGAAAAATTATCAACACATTGTAATAAGAAGGTTTTGGCTCAGATAGTTGATTTTCTTCAGAAACATGTTTCTAAAACACAAACAAGTAAGTTAACAACAGTTGCTAAAGAAATTTGTATTAAAGTATAATATTTTATAATTCCTATAAATAAATGATACATTTATAAAGAGTACTTTGAATTTTAGTGTGACCTCTCAGTATGATTGCTGTGAATTCTTAGGTAGCAATTTTGTGATGTTATCTTGTGTTGTACTTATATAACTAATAATGAGAATATGGGAGAGGATAGTTACTGGATTGTGGACTTTGGAGTCAAATGGTGCTGAATTTGAATTTCGGTTCCACCTAAATAATTTAATTGCCTGTGTGACTTTAACTTCTTATTTGTATGATAATTCTATCAAGTGGGATTGTTGTAACGCTTAGACATGTTCTTTAAAGATTAGGAAGTAATGTATATAAAAATACTTACATAAACCTCGACACATATTTATGAAATGAAGTCTGTTATTTGTTATCATTGTAATGCCATCCTGACATTCACTACCTGGAGTTAGGCTAACCTGGCAGATTAAGGGCTCAGTTCCCAAAAGATTGCCCTTACATCAGACACCATTCTCGGGCTAGGAGTTCTCAGGCCCCCTGCATTTCTGACCAACTGGCTATCAGGGTGCCGACTATCTTCTTAGTTCAATAATTTATTGGAATGACCCAGAACAGAGGAAAGTGCTATACTTAAAATTACAGTTTCAATATAGCAGCAACAACAAAAAAAGACACAAATCAGGACCAGCCAAAAGAAAAGCTATAAGCTGAGATGTGGGAAGGTACCAGACATGAAGCTTTTGTATCTTCTTCCTGTGGGGTCAGGATGCATCACCCTCCCAGCTCAGTGATGTGTCAGTACACCCACGTATTGTTAACCAGGGAAGCTCACTGGACCTTTGGTGTCTGGAGTTTTAGTAGCGTTTCATTGTATAGGCATGGTTGATTGAATCACTGGCCACATGATTTAACTGAACCTCCAGTATCCCAACCCTCTAATCACACGTTTGGTCTTTCTGGTATGGCTGGCCCCCATTCCTAGTCTTCTCATTAGTGTACACCCTCTGGAGTCCCACATGAATGAAAAAGATACTTTGCTAACATAAACTATCAAGAGTGGTATGAGGGGCCCACCATAAGTAGAATAGATTCTCCAGTCACTCTGGAAATCCAAAGATTTAGAGAGATCTTTTCAGGAACTTGGAATAAAGAGCAGCCAAATTCTTTATTATGGAAGTGATGTATTATATATTATGTTTTCTTATCTAACATATAAGTAATACATAACACATGTTAATATATATTAAGAATATATAGAGAAGCAGTTTCTTCAATCAAAAATGTTAAGTGCCTACCACTTGATGTGAAGTGGTAAAACAAAAGCAGTTTTGACTTGTCCTCATGGAGTTTAGAGCATAGGGAGAGAGACAAACATAACATGTAACTTCTGATAAGTGCTACAAAGGAAAGGAACAGATTGCAGTGATATGTGGTCTCATGGTCATAGTGACCAAGAAAGGCTTACATGGCTGGAGTGTGGTTTGCTGGGAGAGAGCAGGATGTGATGAAGTTAAGATACCATTGTCAGGTCGTGAAGGATACTGTAGGGAATTCCATGGTAAAGAATTTTTATTTTATTGGAAAAGTCATGGAAACTGTTAAAGCATTTTAAGTAGAAATGTAGTAGTCATTACGTCTTTTTTAAAAATAAGGATTACTCTGCCAAATGGAGAATAGACTGTTGTGCTTGAAGAGCTGAGGTAGGGAGATCCTTAAGGAGGTTATTGGGGTAGGGCAGGTAAGAGATGAGAACGGGTTCTGGTGCATAGTGGTGGACTAGGTGTAATGAGTGAGGGAGAGTAGGAGGCATCAAGTACAGATCTCAGGATTTTGGTTAACAAGGCAAATGGGGATAAATGGCCATGATAATTTTGAAATGCCTTTGGAGCAGGAATTGAACTGCTTAGTAGGTGGCATCAGAAACTGAAAAATTATATAAAAGTATAGTTTTCAGCTGTGTTTTCTGTAGCCCAGTAGAGAATGATTTTTTTTTTTTTTTTTTTTTTAGAATGGCTTTTATTAGCTATTGCTCTGAGACAGTAGTGGGGAAAACACTAGAGGAGTTAGAGAGGTAAACTCAGGTTCTTGGACAGCAGAAGAAACGATTAATTTTATCACTCACTCATTGGAAAATATGTTGGTTGTAGATATTTAATACTTAGAGAGCAGATGTTGGTCTTGATGGCTGTCTCCTGAAAGCTGCACATTACTTTTGTTGGCCAAAAGAAGAAATGTAGGGACAGGATGGCATGGGTGCCAAAAATAGAGTTGTAGAAATTGTTTCCTCTGGATTTTTTATGTTAGGGCTTCCTTGAGGTTAAGAATAAAGACAGTCTGATTCCATTGAATTTTACAGATTTCCTGTGTATTTATTATCACAAAGGATATTGTAAGGTAGGGAGTGTGGAATGGGAGAAAAATCATGGGGGGGATTTGGCATTCAAACCTTACTCTTTTCAATCACTAGCTCTGTGACCTGGAACAGATTATTGTTTATCTGAGTCTCACGTTCTTTTATTTCTTTTCTTTTTTTTTAATATAAAGTTTATTTGGCTGCGCCAGGTCTTAGTTGCGACATGTGGGATCTTTAGTTGCAGCATATGAAGTCTACTTCCCTGACCAAGGATCAAACCCAGGCCCCCTGCATTGACAGTGTGGAGTCTTAACTGCTGGACCACCAGGGAAGGCTTGTCTGAGCCTCATTTTCCTCAGCACTTTATCTATCTTTCCCATGAGAAGAGAGGTTGACAAGACCTTTCTTAAGGTTTAAGGTGTGAAATTAAAAAAAAAAATGATGTAATTTGAATAGAATTTATATTTTGAGTGATATTCACATAGAGTCCTTCAGAAATTCAAAGAGGAATACAGTGTTCAATTGAACTCAGTAGGAACCATGCATGAGTGGATGAGCTGGCTTCCAAGTTGGTCCTTAAAGGATAAACTTTGGACAGGTAGAAAACATCATTTCAGGTGGTGAGAAGGAAGTGCTAATGTAAGCTTTAACTGTTTATGGAACCAGGGTAGCACTTGGAATAGGGGAAACAGGTTCTTAAAGGAGTTTGAGAGTGTGTAGAACCTTTAAAGTCAGGGAGAGACATAGTTCTGAATTAAGGGTTTCCAGAAGTTCTAGGTCAAAATGTTATTATCTCTGTGTTCCAAGTTTCAGTAGCTCTTGGACAAGTTTGATTTAAAATAAGATCCCATGGTATTCTAGAAGTAAGTTTTTTGGGATGGTAATATTATTATAAAGTGCTTTACAGATCAAATATGGAAGTTGCTATTGAGGTTTGTAAGAATGCTGGATATGATTATATAGCTATTTTAAATGATAATCATAAAGATCGTGGAAATATAAAAATGTCTGTATATTGAAACTCAAAAAGACTATTAAACCGTATACATTGTGTTCAAGTGAAAGAAGAATAAGAGTGACTTAAAAGGAGTCTTTTTATATGTTAAGTAAAAATAACTACTGAGAGGAAAGCCTGTACCTTAAAAACATGTTTTTAAGTTACATGATGCCTGGGCTCGTTTCACATCTGATACATCTAGTTCCGCCTCTCTGCTCAGTGAATCTCAACTTTTGTTCTCAGCAGCTCTTAGACAATGTCTATCAATATTTCTCATATTAGAAATTAAAACTAAAAAAATTAGAACGTTTTTTAATTTTACTGAAAAATAGCAGTAATTCCATGACATGTTAACACAAATATCATATTTTTAGGACAGAGAACTGTTTCCCGAACAGCACAAACCTAATCAGTGGCATTGTTTTACATTTTTACAACTCTCTTGAATGTCTGGCTTCATAGAAACAGCTGGATTCTCATAGCTACTTATGCATCCAGTCTGTTCTGATATCACATGGCATGTAGCTGCTGGAAAACTGCTTGGTATAATTGAGAATGAGTGAAAGTTAAAAAACCAAATAACATCTTGGGCTTATTACAAAAATACTCTTGAGCTTAAGGACGTTCAAGAGATGGAGGTCGTCTTCAAATTCACTTTGAGAACTGCTGAACTAGCACATTTTTGTCCTTGTAGTTGCTGTCTTCATCTTTCTTGTCTGAAGGCTTGGCTCAGATCCTACTTCAGTGACACTTTCCCAGTCCTTTGTTTTATCTCTTCTGTGTAGCCTACATTATAAGCTTAACACTCGGTTTTGTGGTGTTCAGCTTTTGTGTGTATCTGTGTCTGATTTTTACAACTGTAACGTGTCTTGAGGAATGTATCCTGGCTTACGTTCTTTCTGATTCTCATAGAACTAGGTAGTAAAAACTGTTGAATTGAACTGAATTCTTGCATTTTCACCAAAACACCCCTGAATATTATACAATTATTTGTTCATTCAGTCTTTTAATATAGCTGTGTTTCTACCTTGTGCCAGAAACTTCTAGATGTTGGAAATACAGTAGTGCATGAGACACATCTGCTTCTCAGTTCCTGCCATTATTGATCTTTTAGTCAGTGAGGGATATTGACAAGTCATAATTATAATTGCTGCTTAAATAGTGCTGTGATGGAACAAGTACAGTGGACTATGAGAACACTTTTTGGAGTGGTATCTAACCTAGAGGATCCAGGAAATTTTTATTTAGAGTAAGAGATTTCTAACCTGGGAGCTGAAGGACAGCTAAACATTAGCTAAGCAGAAAGGGAAGGGGAGATAGCTTATTGATGAAGAATCTGTTCAGGGGATTGCATAGCTGCAAGATTGAGTTTTGTGATGATGGCCATGATGAGAGGTGAGACTCTGGAGGTAAGTGGCAATACCTATTGAAGGGCCTTCTAAGTTTAGAGTTTATCTTGCAAGCAGTATTGAGCCACTTATAGGTTCTAAGCAGAGAAGTGGATGATCAGTTACGTATTTTAGAAAGACCACATACTGTGCAATGGAGGTAGATAAGAATGCCCTTGTCTGTATACCTGCCCACTCATAGGGCAGTGCCATTTTGTTATATGACTCAATCCAGACTTCTAAGGACAATGGTTAACCAGGAGATATAGGAATTTGGAGAACAACCAGGTGAAGTCATTGTTATTTGATTCCAAGGTAAAGGAATAGTGGGATAGCAAGTTTTTCCTTTTATTCTTTAAAGATTAAACTTCTTTTCAGCTGTAGAAATGGGCAAATTACATTAATACTACATGACTGGTTTAGGTAATTGCATTAAGCAGCTGAGGGAACCCCAGTGCTGGTTCCCAGAAGAATGCTTACAGCTGTGTAGATCTCACATCTGATGCTAGGATTTGCTTTAAAAAAAAAATCTCCACAACCACCACCTCAAACACATATCAGAAAACTAAAAACAACAAATAAAATCCTATAATGAAAAGGTCATATATAACACAAGATTGGAAGAAGAGCAAGAAAACTTTCTTGTGGGACCCACCCAGAAAACCAGAAATATGTATTTTTAAAAGTGGGCCAATTTTCTCAGAGGACTTATTGCTCATTTTGATAGTCTTGTAAATGTCACAGAAGTATTCTACAAATACAGGAATTCCTGTCAAAATTGTGTCATTGCATGTATGTGAAGTAGGCAGATGATAGAGAATCCCACATTCTTTCTAAACCAATAAATTTGAGTAATATTGATGGGATGCCATTTTCAAAGAACTTAAAGGGAGCATAAAATACTGTATTCTGTTCAATTCATCAAGCTTATGCTCCTGATGTAAAAAGACATGTTGGTTCTTTGGTTTTATTAAGTTTGTTGTACTTGTTTTTGAAATAAGAAAGTATATACATTTGGGATCTGAAATAATATATCTGAGTATAAATAATATTGTACCCTTTTACAATAACAATGCATAATGTAATACTTTTAAAATAAATAATACAGTTCTGCTATAAAGTGACAGTTGTATGCCTAAAATTTGCATTTTCAAAAAATAAGTACTAAAAATAGTTATTCCCATATATGAGAGGGGTTAGGGACAAAAAAACTGCTGAACATTTAAAAAAACAACTTGTTACCTGTAGGGATTTAAATCTGGAGTTCCTCTCCCGAATTACAGAACACAGAAAACCACTTGAATTAATTTACTCAGTTCTCCCAAAAATGGTGCTAACTTGTACCCTTCTGGGTATACAGGAAGATGTTAAATTGCATACAGTGGGTACGTAGAGTATTAGGGCTTAATATTTTTTGATGAACCCTTTGAGAATCTCAGGGCTGCTGTAAACTTTAATAAAGCTATAAATTCATACACCAAAGACATCCAGTAATTGATTATATCCAACTTTTGCTTGAAGGCAGTAGTCTTTTGTGTCACCACTAGCATTTCATCAGTGTCTTAAGTTGTTACACTTAGGAACCTTATCATCCATTGTTAGACAGATAGCAGATCATAATGGACGTGTGGATTCTGAACCCAGATTGCCCAGCTTTGAATCTACTCTGTACGATTAGCTGTGTGCCTTAGTTTGACCATGATCTTTACAATGAGGAAAGTTATCAGAGGAGATGATGCTTTCAGATTCTTTCTTTAAATAAGCAGACTGCAAAATAAGTTTGCTTTCCTCATGCCCATGGGGCACTCAGGATGCACTAGTGTTCCAGCTCTGTTTTAACCAAGACAGTACACAAATATTTATGCCTTTGTGAAAAGAGCGACATTTGACATTATTTGGCAACAAATCCACTGTTGGTTGTTTTCAGTTTTCTCCTATGATGAGCAAAACTGCATCTCTGTGCATTTGCTTCTGTATTTCTGTAGGTTAAACTTTTTGGAATTTCTGGCTAATTTATAAGCACATCTTGAATTTTTATTACTGTTGTTAAGCTGCCCTCTGGAAAGACTATGCAAAGGATATAGTTGGCAAGAATACTCATTTTTCCGTATCTAACTTTCTTTATAATTTTTAGTGATTTTTTTTTGGTTTTGTTTTTGGGGGTTTGGAGGGAGCAGTAATGAAATTTTTAGAATCATTGTTACTAAGTCCACCAGTCTTTTCTGTAATGGTTTTTTAGCCTTTGAGGTCATGCTTTGAAAGTCTTTTGTATTATTCACTCACAATTTTCTGGTACATTAAGGATTTTTTAAAGTTTATAATTTAATGTCTAGAGTTGGTTTAAAAGGTAGGGAATCTGTGTTGGACTCATTTTTATGGTAGCAAAATTTGAGGTACTTAAGATGACTTTTTACATAGTCTTAGCCAAATTTTGAAAACTTTTTTTTTTTTCTCTTTATTTTGGCTCTGCTGGTGCTTCAGCTAGAAAATGATGAAGACTTTGTCTAGTTTATTTTTTTGTTATTGTTGTAGCATCTTTGTCCTTTTAATTATACCATCCTTCAAAACGTCTTGGAGTTCAGCCCTTAGTTGCATTCATTCTGTGTTCATAAAGGAAGAGTTCTTAAAGTGAATATGATCTAAAATTGCTGCCAGACTGAGAAAGCTTTGTTGTCTCTAAAAGCAAAATGATCAGTATTTTTTCTACGTTGGAAGTAGTAAATTGCATTTTATTAAAATGCATACCTGTCTGTAGGTCAGATAATTGTGAGACTGATTCAAACACCCTTGTTTTCAACTAGAACCCTAAACTCGCAGCTAACAGTTTCAGTAAGTAAATATACATGAATACTTAGTTTCTAAAAGTTTTACCATGATGTAATCATGAATTTCAGGCTGAATTTTTCTATGCTGTTCACTGTGTGTCAATTCCTTATACTTCAGTCATAAATCATAGGCAATTAATTATAAATAATTACAGATAGTGGTACATACAGTATCTGGTACACAGTGGACATTTAATAAAACAATTTTATTTGAACTGTTAGATTTTACATTTATAGTTTACATATATTTATATAAACTGTTTCATATATAACTGTTTCATTGTAAGCATGCTGCTTAGTAAAATGAAAAATGTGCCCTTTAAATAAGATACATATAAATAGTTCTTAGAAAATGTCAGTCCGTTTTCTAGTCCTATTATTGGATCTATTTAATAGTCAAGCCTAATAACATTAATTTTGAATGTGTTCTCACAGAGTTATATGTAAAAGTCAACAAAACAGACTCTTGCCACTTGTGCGAAGTAGCTATTTAACCATGAAATAAACTATTTTTATTGCCATTGCCCCGTGGATATGTTCTTCCTGGCAGTGCTGTCCATATTTGGTGGCTCTGCATGGAGAGCCAGGTGGTGCTGAAAAGCATCGCACAGTGAAGCGTGGATATATCTAGGTTTGACATTTGTCATCCCTTACTGCTGAAGGGAAGGGTAAAATCTGGTTTTCCATATGCTTATGCTTTTTTTTGCCTGCAGTTTTGACCAGATGGTCTTATGAACATTGGTTACTTTAAGATGCTATCCCAGATGTTTTGAAAACTGATGGGTAAATGTGATATACAGATACATAAATCATTTGCACTTTATGGTTTAACAAATACTGTTTGGCCTTATAAGATTAAAATGTAATTTAGTTCTAGAAGTATTTTCCCAAGTGAATAATAAATATAATTTATAGATATATAGTATATATTTATATAGAGTTAATGTCTATATAGTTTATTTCCCCCAACCACTCTGTTTTCATAATAAACTAAAACATGGCAACATTTATTAAGAACGTTAACTAAAGGGAATACTTGTGAGAAGTCATATTTGCTAGGGGTTCAGAACAGTCAAATCTGTACGAATCTTGCCTGCTATTTTTTTGTAATTCTTCTCATTGTGCATAAATCACTGAAGAGAAATTACCTGGCAAAATGACAATGGATTTATAATCAAAAGATTATCATTTTTAATTCTGGGCAAATCACTTAACCAGTTGGAGAATGAGTTTTGTAAAATCACAGCAACAACCTTGCCCCAAAAGACGGGACACTGCTTGGATTTAATTATTCTTTTGTCCTAAATCTCTTAAAAAGCACTGTGAAGCCATCCAGTCGCAACAGCTACAACGAGAGCCTGAAATCTGCCAATTTTGGACTTCAGTTGGAATATCAGATGTAATTAAGAGGTGGACTGCTCCCATTTGCAAGCCAGGATCGGCATGGGGCTTCCTCTTGTTTGTGCAGTGCTTCTTAAGCACAGGCTGGCTTTTTTCATTTGCTTTTACATTTCCTTGCAAGTTTGAATACTGTCTGGCCTTTTCCCACTTTTCCTTTTGTCGCCTGGCCTCTATACTTCAGTGACCTTCTCCATTGATTGTACCAAGCTTTGTCTCCAGGCTCTACTATGGGGTATAATTCTTATAATTTATTTTAATATCTGGAGGACAGGAGAAGAGATCTATTTTACTAGTTCTTTTCTGTGTTAATTCAGAATTCTAGGGTTGGGATTTAAAAGTTACTTTTCGTTATCTGGATAACAAATATCCAGTATAACAAACAATAGTGTTTAACATAGGAATAAAGGGGGAAACAGGAGTAAAGGGGGAAAAGCAAGTAATAGAGTTTATGATAAAATGTTGTGTCACAGGGTAAAAATTGAGTTGAAGGCAAAATCTTTTCTTTGTAATAGATTTGGTTAGTGAAAGAAACATCTGAGAACCATCTGAGATCTATTTTTCTCACTAAGATGCTTTCACGTTAGGAAAAAAAAGCAGGATCACAAAAACCATGAAGTCAATGTAAAAGGCAAAACTCACATTAGCAATTTAGGAAACCCAGTTAGAAATGAAATAAACTTGAGGGGAAAATCCCCGGAAAATACAGGNAAGAAACATCTGAGAACCCACAGATCTATTTTTCTCACTAAGATGCTTTCACGTTAGGAAAAAAAAGCAGGATCACAAAAACCATGAAGTCAATGTAAAAGGCAAAACTCACATTAGCAATTTAGGAAACCCAGTTAGAAATGAAATAAACTTGAGGGGAAAATCCCCGGAAAATACAGGAAATGATTAAAGAGAAGAAAGAACAGACAAACAATGGATGTGACAAATAGCTCATGAAGATGTGGATGTTGGCATGAACAGCAATTTCGGGGGGCTCTCTGGGCAGTTTTTCACACACTTACATAGTGCTTAGTATGCTAGATACTTTGTAAAGCAAGTTTAGTTCATTTAATCCTCATACAAACCATATAAGAAAATATGTTAATCATCCCACTTGATTGATATGGGAGCCCTACAGCTAGAAGGCTTTTCTTTGGCAAAAGTCACAGGTTCCAAATCAAGCCTAATGTGACCAACAAGGTGTGCATGATATCAGTCTGCCAGTACCTGAGACTGAGGTTTCTCTTGATGGTGTTTGTTTCCCACTCCTGTCCCTGAGAAGAGGGCCTCCTAGGCTCCTTTACATCTCCCATAATGCTTTTGGACAGAAGGCCGGGAAGGAGATGTCTTCATTTATTTCATCTTAAGAAGTCATTGGAAGCGTATAAAGCTAAAATTTGACTGTATTTGCTGTTTAATGTTGTCGGTTTTAATTTATATTGAGCTTTTAAAATATATATGTTCTCTTCAGCATCACACCCCTGTGGAGGATAGAGCAGTCATAAGAGACATTCTCTTGTCTCCATGAATCTGGTTGGAGAAGCAGACAGCCACTTAAAAGTTAATTAGCAATGCAGTACAGCATGTCAGTATTGCGTGCATGCATGCTAAGTCACTTCAGCTGTATCCAACTCTTTGAAACCCCATGGACCGCAGCCTGCCAGGCTCCTCTGTCCATGGGATTCCCCAGGCAAGAATACTGGAAGGGATTGGTTGCCATTTCCCTCTCCAATGTCAGTATTAGGTAAATAAAAATATAATTGTAAATACTGTAAAATCTGAGAGTTGAAAGGAATATAGAAGAATATCCCTTTAAAATCAGATTTGAGAACTTGGCAGTTTCCTGTCAAACTTCAAATTATAATGATTTAGAAATTTGTTAAGTAGATAGTAATCAATAATGCCAGTTCATAAATGTTAGAAATTTTTCTTCATTTTCATAATTATTAAACATGATGAATTGATGTAATTTGCAAATCATTGTTAATTATGCAAGTCAATAAGCCCAAAACATGCACTTTACCATACCCTTAANAATCTTTTCTTTGTAATAGATTTGGTTAGTGAAAGAAACATCTGAGAACCATCTGAGATCTATTTTTCTCACTAAGATGCTTTCACGTTAGGAAAAAAAAGCAGGATCACAAAAACCATGAAGTCAATGTAAAAGGCAAAACTCACATTAGCAATTTAGGAAACCCAGTTAGAAATGAAATAAACTTGAGGGGAAAATCCCCGGAAAATACAGGAAATGATTAAAGAGAAGAAAGAACAGACAAACAATGGATGTGACAAATAGCTCATGAAGATGTGGATGTTGGCATGAACAGCAATTTCGGGGGGCTCTCTGGGCAGTTTTTCACACACTTACATAGTGCTTAGTATGCTAGATACTTTGTAAAGCAAGTTTAGTTCATTTAATCCTCATACAAACCATATAAGAAAATATGTTAATCATCCCACTTGATTGATATGGGAGCCCTACAGCTAGAAGGCTTTTCTTTGGCAAAAGTCACAGGTTCCAAATCAAGCCTAATGTGACCAACAAGGTGTGCATGATATCAGTCTGCCAGTACCTGAGACTGAGGTTTCTCTTGATGGTGTTTGTTTCCCACTCCTGTCCCTGAGAAGAGGGCCTCCTAGGCTCCTTTACATCTCCCATAATGCTTTTGGACAGAAGGCCGGGAAGGAGATGTCTTCATTTATTTCATCTTAAGAAGTCATTGGAAGCGTATAAAGCTAAAATTTGACTGTATTTGCTGTTTAATGTTGTCGGTTTTAATTTATATTGAGCTTTTAAAATATATATGTTCTCTTCAGCATCACACCCCTGTGGAGGATAGAGCAGTCATAAGAGACATTCTCTTGTCTCCATGAATCTGGTTGGAGAAGCAGACAGCCACTTAAAAGTTAATTAGCAATGCAGTACAGCATGTCAGTATTGCGTGCATGCATGCTAAGTCACTTCAGCTGTATCCAACTCTTTGAAACCCCATGGACCGCAGCCTGCCAGGCTCCTCTGTCCATGGGATTCCCCAGGCAAGAATACTGGAAGGGATTGGTTGCCATTTCCCTCTCCAATGTCAGTATTAGGTAAATAAAAATATAATTGTAAATACTGTAAAATCTGAGAGTTGAAAGGAATATAGAAGAATATCCCTTTAAAATCAGATTTGAGAACTTGGCAGTTTCCTGTCAAACTTCAAATTATAATGATTTAGAAATTTGTTAAGTAGATAGTAATCAATAATGCCAGTTCATAAATGTTAGAAATTTTTCTTCATTTTCATAATTATTAAACATGATGAATTGATGTAATTTGCAAATCATTGTTAATTATGCAAGTCAGTAAGCCCAAAACATGCACTTTACCATACCCTTAATTATTAGGTATTTTACTTTTATATTGTGCTGTGGGGTTTCCCACCCCCAAGCCCCAGGTTCTGCATCCTTGGATTCAGCCAACCATAGATCAGAAAAATTCCCCCCAAAATTCCAGATACTTCCTAAAAGCAAAACCTGAATTTGCTGTTCACTGGCAACTATTTATTTACATAGCATTTTTATTATATTAGGTATTATAAGTGATCTAGAGATGATTTAAAGTATATGGGTTGATGTGTGTATGTTACATGCAGATACTGTGCCATTTTATATAAGAGACTTGAGCATCCATGGATTTTATTTTGACAGTTTCTAATTTATAGAAAACAAGAACTATACCATCCCCAAATTACTACTGTATGGTGTTTTTAAAATTCCATCACATTTCTTCTGTTCATTAATTGGCATTCTTTTGTAAGGAAACTTTTTTTCTTTTATACTCATTTAAAAAGTATGTTATCAATTCAGACTCATTCTCATTTTGTTCAGTGAGTAATACTCTTTATCAGCATTCTTCTTTATTTTGATATTCAAATTGTTCTAAATTGGACCACTGGAAACCTGTTCAAAATGATGCCTGTGTATTTTGACATACTCATCTTTTTTTCTTCTTTGGAGCACTTATTTTCTGGCACAGCAAAAATGATATAGGCTCATTTTGCCTCTTGCTGCCCCAGGTTTAGAATCTGCCTTTTCTTCAAAGAGTCTTCATTTGTTTTAATGGACAATGGTATTTAGAAACCAAAATCTTTTCTACTTGCTTATTTAAAATTCATTTTAAACTACTTTATTTCATCTGGAATTCTACAGGGAAGTTTGAAGAATGGATGTGTATATATTAAGGTGAATTAAAATGAATTGCTTTAGCAGTAGGATACAAAACAAGAGCTACTTATTTCCATTTGTATTCTTGTCCCTCAGAAACACTGATTCAGAGGAAAAATCTTATTTAATTTAAATAATATATTTAAATTGTATCAAATGATATGTATTTAAAGTCTCATATCCATTGTGTTTTCTCTAACTTAGGTGCATTTTCTAGAATCATAAAACTTTGTGAAGAGAAATGTGAAACAGGTGAAAAAAATAAGGGAAGAAAAGGTGGCAATGTAACGTCTGTAAAGGGAATTACAAATTTAGGAAATACTTGCTTCTTTAATGCAGTCATGCAGGTAAGAGCCATGAGAAGGCTTTGCAAAATATAAAAGTTTCTTTTAATTAATTTGTGTTTTTTGGCACACCTTGGACGTCAAATAGCACACCTTGGACTGCTAAATGTTTGTCTAGAAGTTTGTCTGTTTTCTTTTTGATTGTTTTAGGCTGTCTTTAGCCGTTGGGCTTCCCTTGTGGCTCAGCTGGTAAAGAATCCACCTGCCATGTGGGAGACCTGGGTTCAATCCCTGGGTTGGGAAGATCCCCTGGAGAAGGGAAAGGCTATCCACTCCAGTATTCTGGCCTGGAGAATTCCATGAACTGTATAGGCCATGGGGTCGCAAAGAGTCAGACATGACTGAGTGACTTTTGTTTTCACTTTAGCCATTGTCATACAGTACATATGCCTTCTTTTCCCACAGTGATTCTGAAAGACCTCTGTATTTTACCATGGCTCTGTTAGTGATATTTGTTAAATGTAAAATGTATTTAGTTAAATTTTCTTAAAACCTAAAGACATTTTTGCTATATCAGATGATATTTGAAACTTGGAGAGAATATTTATTCTGTGAAATTGGAGGCATATTATAACTGAATCAGAAGATAATACTTTTATTTTCTTTCAGAATTTGGCACAGTCTTACATTCTTACTGAATTGATGAATGAAATCAAAGAACATGGTACAAAACTCAAGATTGTTCCTTCCTCTGACTCTCAACTGGTGAGAAGTATAATTATCTGGATAATAGCTCTTTTTAGATAAGCCAATGATGTTGCCAAAATCTATCTTCTCAAAGCTTTCCATTGAGATGGTAGTCAGAGAATTTGAAAAAATAATTC
Organism: Neotragus moschatus; assembly: GCA_006410615.1. NCBI lineage: Eukaryota > Metazoa > Chordata > Mammalia > Artiodactyla > Bovidae > Neotragus > Neotragus moschatus. The sequence continues at coordinate 1,476,571 of SJYA01001444.1, forward strand.
AAAAGCATTTTGTGAAAATAAATAATGACTTAAAACTTCTAAAACCAGAGCTTTAAGATATGTTTTGCTTCAAACATCTCATAAGTCAAACAACAGAAAAAATACTGAGGCAGCTTTTGACTAGACATACTAGAAATGACTAAAGCATTTTGATTTGTGTTGAATGAAACGTCTAGGATTCTTGTTTTATCTTATAAAATCTCTATTATAAAGTTTATAGTTATTGGTAACATTTGCTTAAATACAGCATTTTTTATCCTTTAAAGGTAGATTTAATTTTAGTAGTGATCGTCTAAAGGTTTTTTGGAGCCTAGTTTGATATTGATTTTTTTAACTAGTGAGAAAGGGAGAAAGGCAGCCTCTGACACCTGGAAGCTATCCTGATACCCACAGTTAGGCCATGTTGTTCATGTGAACCTCACAGAATACCAGCCTCAAGCAAGGTTACTCCAAGACTGTGAAAATGAGACAAAACAAGTCCGCTTTTTGTCTAAACCAAGATTACTCTTCCACTGAGAAGATCCCAGTCACCTTCTCTTGGCAAAAATGAGTCACTGTGACTTCTTTTTTCACTTGTTACATCTTTATCTTCATGCTGCTGCTGCTGCTGTCGCTTCAGTTGTGTCCGACTCTGTGCGACCCTATAGACGGCAGTCCACCAGGCTCCCCCATTCCTGGGATTCTCCAGGCAAGAACACTGGAGTGGGTTGCCATTTCTCCTTTTATTGAGATATTTCATTGTAGAAATACCCCCACTTTCTTACAGCATCCAACTGAGAGCAGACCTTTTCTAAAATTATTTTCCTTAATTTCTTCCCTAAACCACCCAACTGAAACCCAGATCCTCCATTAGTTCTTTTGAATACCTCTGATTGAGACACTCCATGGTCCCCTGTTGTGTGTGTTCCCCCTCAAAGCAACAAGTAATGAACCTATCTTGTTCTGCTCCAAGTGTGTTCCTGGTGGTCTTGGAGGGTATTACACTAATAATTAAGATTCTAGTTAGAGATTGATTCGGAGAAGGTGATGGCACCCCACTCCAGTACTCTTGCCTGGAAAATCCCATGGACAGAGGAGCCTGGTAGGCTGCAGGCCATGGGGTCGCTAAGAGTCGGACACGACTGAGCAACTTCTCTTTCACTTTTCACTTTCATGCATTGGAGAAGGAAATGGCAACCCACTCCAGTGTTCTTGCCTGGAGAATCCCAGGGACTGGGGAGCCTAGTGGGCTGCCATCTATGAGGTCACATAGAGTTGGACACGACTGAAGTGACTTAGCAGTAGCAGCAGAAATTGATTTGTCTATGTGTGTTTTAGAGGAATAAAGAGTGAAGGTATAGCTCATAATCTGGCTGTTGAAATTCTTAAAAAAGAGGAATGCTAAAACTTCTAAGCCCAATGTAGTAACCTTAGATTTTTCTCCCAAAGAATCAATTTTGAAAGACACTATGGTTGTATTTCTTGTTGAAAAGTCAGTCTGTAAACTCACTGCTCTTTCATTCTCTTGAAATTTTTATGGTGGAGCCCAGTTGCCACCTTGGGAGCTAGTGAAGACAGCTTTACAAAATAATGATAGGTGTTTGAAAAGATTTCTGACTAACTGTGATCTGATGTTAGATTTAAGTATTTCACACTTGAAGCTGTGAAGTTAGCATATGGCAATCAGATATTATAGCTGATCACTGTAGGTTTGTGTCATTCTAAGAAGGAAATTTTCAATCTCAGGTCTTAGTTTTAGGACATAATAGTTGACCTGAGTGGCGGGACTATCAGTATAGATCACTGCTCTTTCTCCACCTGTTTTCTGTGGGCCTTTGTAATCTGTATGCCTTTTCTTTCTTTTCTGTACCTTATTGTGACTCAAACCACCAGTAATATGTTGAACAGAAGTGATAAACGTCTTCATCCCCAAATTAGGGAGAAAACACTCAGTACTTTATTATTATTAAGAGTATGCATAAAATAAGTACAAGGTTATGTATTTTGTGACATAATTCCCATTCCTTATTTTATTAGTAAAATATTTGGAAAAAAGAAGAGTATGGGGTTTTGCTCATAAATGTTTATGATTATTTGTGAATATGTACAAATAGCAAGTCAATGAGTAATTTTAGGAGAGTACATGAAGGGACAGTTAAAAGCAATGAAAGATTGGTTTTTCACTCTTAAGCTAATAGTTATATAAAGTAAAGGGCAGAGGATATGAGAATACCTATATTTTTCAAGGTAAGGCATTTAATTTCATTTTTTATATAGTTATATATGAGAGAATAAAGGTTTTTAATACACTTGAGATGATTTAGTCATCATTTAAACAGTATAACTCTCTCTTAGATTTTTTAATGACAGTTTATTTTTAAATTGTTTATTTCTGACAAAGAATTGATCCTGTTTTAAAGGACCCGTTAGTGGTGGAACTTTCAAGCCCTGGACCATTGACCTCAGCCTTGTTCCTGTTTCTTCACAGCATGAAGGAGACTGAAAGAGGACCACTTTCTCCCAAAGTTCTTTTTAATCAGCTTTGTCAGAAGTGGGTACATCTCTCATCTTAATATGAATGATCATGAGTTATGAAGCACTAATATGCTTATCTGGGCTTCCCTGGTGGCTCCGACAGTTAAGAGTCTGTCTGTGATGCAGGAGAACTGGTTCGATCCCTGGGTAGGGAAGATCTCCTAGAACTTAATATGAGTAGTTTGACACTTACTGTGACATTGCCATTATGTCTTGGACTACCAAGAGAAAGGAACTTTCCAGGTGGCACTAGTGGTAAGGAACCCACCTGCCAATGCAGGAGACATAAGAGACGCAGGTTTGATCCCTGGATTGGGAAGATCCCCTGGAGAAGGGAATGGCAACCCACACCCGTATTCTTGCCTGGAGAATCCCATGGACAAGAGGAGCCTGGTGGGCTATAGTCCATAGGGTCAGCAAAGAGTTAGACCTGACTGAAAGCCACGTAGCACACATGCAGAGAAGGAACTAGCGTTTGTTTAGCTGCAGCTGTGTGCTTTATGTAAACTATGTCTCATAATGCTCTGAAGATGTGATTGTTTTCCCCCATTTTATTTATAAGAAAACTGAGACTGCCAGAAATTGAGTAGCTTCCCTTGTTTCATGAGAACAAGTCAGGGTTTAAATAGATGTCTGTCCTGACTCAGAAGCCCATTATGTAATACCATAAAGTAAGAAAATTATAGAATTATAAAATCTAAAAGTGCCGTTTAGATCATCTAGCTTAGTTTTCTTATTTTTTAAGATGAGTTTTCAGGCATGCAGAGTTTAAGTAAATTTCCCAAGATATTGCCAATATGGTTAAAAACAAAACCCTTATGTGCCTAGAAATAAACAGGTCATGAAGGACCTAGCTCAACTTTAAAGCATTCATTTATTCTTTCCTAGAAATTTGAAAAAAGAAAGTGTGTGTGTATGTGTGTGTGTGTGTGTTTTCCTAGTTTTGTGAGATGCTGTGGTGTGTCATGTACCTTAAAGGTGTCCCCAGATTCTCAAGATAAAAGTTCAGAATACTGTACTGTGAAGCTTGACACATTTACGGTACTTGATGTGTAGTCACTGCTTAATAAATGTTAGCTATATTGTTTTCAGTGTCCTGAAGATCTCATCCTCATGGGAACAGTAACCATAATTTTGTGCTTCTATTTATAGAAAAAAGAGTAAATTGAACCTTTGAATATATGAATATTGAATATATGTTATTTCAAGGTGATTTTAAATAATAGTAATATATTATTGATATAATTACTTTATTTATTTATTTTTCTTTCCTATTTTGTTATTAAATCATAGGGCCCCTGCATTTAAAAGTTTTCAACAACAGGACAGTCAGGAACTTCTTCATTATTTGCTGGATGCAGTGAGGACAGAAGAAACAAAGGTCAGATTTCTCAATGTTTATCACATATACTCTTTAAGAAGAAGGTACAAAATTGAAGGAATTTTACCAAAATTTTAATGTACAGTTGAAAGTAATTTGACTTTTTAAAAACTATTCTGTTTATCCTCCTCCCCTTTTTTGCCCTGCCTACCACAAGGTTATTTTTTTTTTATCATTTTACAGCTCTATTATCCTTTATTAGTTTATATACTTTGACTATAAATAACAGAAATTAAAACTAGCTTAGATAAAAAGGAATCTAGTATTCCAGATAAATGGGGATATAGGACAGGAAGTTTTTCAGAAATCCAGAAAGTATTCTCCTTTTCCCCCTGGTTTCTCTGGCTCTGTAGATTTTCTTTATGCATGTCTCTGCAGACTGAGTAGCTTCTTTGCTTCCCTGTCTGAATGGTAGCTCCTAACTGCCATGGCTTGCATGTTGCAGTTCCATATGTATAAAGATGAACTGGCTGCTTGTGAATCCTAATTTTAAATTCCCAAAAGAGAGAAACCTCATTGTCCCATGTTGGATTAGAATTCACTCAGGGACTAGAGGATTGGGGTCCCAGCCTCCTGAGTCAGGGTCTGTTGAGTAAAGAAGATCTAGATAGATTTCCCAAACAATATTTACTGTAACCCTGTCCCTTAATTTAGTGGCTATTGGTTGACTCTAATATTAAATTAGTTATTTATACCTTTTTTGGTAGGGTCCTATGCAAATAGATACAGTTTTTCAGAGAAAATGCCAGACATTAAAGATGTCCAATATACAGCACATATCCCCCACTTCCTCTTTTCTCACTTGGAGCAGACCCTGCTAATCACTTCATTGCTGTTCCACTGAGTCAGGATTCAGTCTCAGAATTGTTCTCGACATAGCACTCTGGACAGCCCCTGCCCATCCTAATTGTCGTAACAGGTGAAAACTCTGTTTCCTGTTCAAGGTGAATATATTTCTTCATCTATATGTTACTGTGCAGTAGAACAACCAGGTGTAAGTGAAGTGCTGATGTGCTTGTGGTAGGTGTTTCTTTTGTTACTATGAAGGGTGGTATCTTTTCTTTCTTAATTCTGCTTTGTTTGAATTGTACATGACATTGTAGTGTTTCTTTATTCTGTATGGCCAGTTTTCAGTGAAGAGACAGTCATGGTTCTAATAATTTCTTGTAAGTTATCTTAAAGAATGAGTTAGTTACCAAACAGTGTATATTACAGTTCTATCCTTAATTGGCTGTTTATAGGGTATCATATTAAATGAGTTGAATTTCTACTTCATTTTAATGGAGCTTCCCTGGTGGTACAGATGGTAAAGCATCTGTCTGCAATGCTGGAGACTTGGGTTTGATCCCTGGGTCAGGAAAATCCCCTGGAGAAGGAAATGGCAACCCACTCCAGTACTCTTGCCTGGAAAATCCTATGAACAGAGGAACCTGGTAGGCTACAGTCCATGGGGTCGCAGAGTCAGACACGACTGAGCGACTTTACTTTTTACTCACCTACTGCTTAAAATCAGGTCTGTCGTCTCTGAACAGATTGTGATCTCCTCAAGGAATGGTATTCTATGTGCCTTGCACTTAGTAGGTGCTCATTTAATGTTTGTTCAATATGTTGTCTGTATTTACTCTTTAAATGGACAATTTCTTTTATGTATTGAATTGGGAAGAAAACAGTTTCTTAAATGAATAAACTAGCTAGTTTAGGGGGGCATTTGTACTTATTTTGAATATGTTATAATTTGAATAAACTGTTAAATTGAAGGGTAGTTTTGCATTATGTTTTATCTGTAATTTGTTTTGAAGAAATCAGTTAAGAGTAAGTTTTGGGAACATTAGTACATCCCCCTGAGCTAATAATTCATTACATTTTCTTAGATCTAGAAACTGATACTATGAGTTTGGAGATACAAACTTAAGTGTTTCAGACTACCAAACTAATGATCTAGTTCTATACAATACTGCTGATTAAACTTTAATTTTAGGGACTTCCTCTGTGGTTCCATTGCAAGGGATACGAGTTTGATCCCTAGTTGGGGGACATGCTGCACATGCTGCACAGTGTGGCCAAAAAAAAAAAAAGGTTTAATGTTAATGCTTGATCATCAGTGACTAGTATAAATATACATTTTAAGCTTGCTATTTAAAATGTAACCATAATTATTTCACTATTTGAAAAAGTATTGAATCTGATTTACTAATTGATATTCTTATTGAAGGGATTGATACAGTAAGAATTGATATTCTTATTGAAGGGATTGATACAAGGTAGCAAAGTAGAAAGAGATGCTCTGTGTTAGGAATAGTAAATGCATTTTGACCTTCTGAGCCTACAGATGACACAGTAGTTACTTTGGGATTAATTGAAGCCGTCAGTTGCTAGAATGATTTTTTTTCTTTTCCCCTGAGATTTATAGGAATATGTTTACTACATGGTGGTCATATATCATTGTAAATGGAACTAAAAGTCACCTTTTTACAATGTTTTTCTCTGTTGATATTACAAATAAAACAATAAAATCTATCATTGTAATTTTTTTTTCTACTTTCATTGATGGCATTCTTTGTTGCAATTATTCTTTTGCCGTAATGATGCGTTGGGATTCACAGTATCTTGAAAACTCAGGCAGTACAGCAGGAAACATTAGTGTTTGAAAGCTCTTATCTTTCTTCCTCTACGTGAGGCTTTTAGATGGAGTGGCAGGATTAAAATGTCAAGTCTTGGATCTGTTCTGTGTAAGCAAGGACAGTCGTGCTGACTGTACAGTGAGCACCCGGGCGGGAGCTGCATTGTCTGGCCTGGGAACTCCACAGCTGTTAATCGGGCTGCTGTTGTAGTTTGTTAGCGCATGTGCTCTTTGATTGAAGGAAGGCTACAGCGGTATGTCTGCCACCAGACTCTTCCAGTGATGGTTAAAAAACGGCTGACCTCCTTTCATCTTGTTTCACTAAGGTCTTTTTCTTATGACTATGAAGTTGAGAAATATAACTCCCTCTTGCTGAGTAGAGAGATAAAAGGGATCATTTGTGGAAAAATTGTAAATTTTTTATATGTGAAATAAAGTCAAGTTGACAGTAAGGGCTTCTTTTATAGGCAGTCTTTTCAACTTAGAAATATATGCCTCTTGACTTTTTTTTTCCTTTTAGTTTGAGCTATCACCAAATTAATGGTATTATTACATTTTTATTATCAAAGATTTATCACTTTAATCCATTATTAGGTAACGTGCTTTTAAAGGTAGAAGAGCTCTGCTAACTTATATTATATGTTTTGCATTCTTGTTTCTAAAAAGAGTTTAACAAGGAGGTTTGAACTGGTTAAACCTTGATACTGCAAATTGATTAATGTGCTGCAGTTGTTAGTAGCTCTCTGACCAGTCTTTTTTAAAAATCTAAATGGTTCAAAGCACAACTCTTAACAATGAAGGCTGTAGATGGGCCTAAACCCATTTATTTTATTCAACTTGATGAACTACCTTTTAACTAACTTTAACAGTTTAGAGCAGAGAATGTAAATTTGTGGCTAGGATACAATAAAAAAAGCAAATGTCTAATAGTTTAAAAGTTAAGAATTTAAACAGCTTCATTGTTTTTACTCTTTTAAAAAAGAGTGATATTATAGCTTACATATCAGAGTATGGTAAAGCCTCATTAAAAGTCATGTCTGAATTAGTAAAATGTTCAAATTGTAGAATAAGTTTATAGACTTGTAAGTTGAATTAGAAGTCTTTAGTTGCTGGAGAGAATTTTTACAATTATATCTATAGATGATATTTATAGGTGAACATGGGTATTTATTGGCATCTTGCATTTAAGTCCATTGAATATTTCTCTTGCACCATTCTAACTTCCTTGTTTTAGTTCAGTGTTCTCTTTTCAAGGTAAAAAAGTCAAGTTTACCTCAGACAGTATCAAAATTATATCAATTTTCAAGTTTATTGAGTCTGAATTGGAGATTATTTCAGTATTTAATAGCTTCTGGGACACATTTCAATTTCCTTCAAATGTAAGTATATTTTAGGAGTGAATAACATGGTATGGATTGTTGTATGTTTACTTTTATATCCTACTTTATATATATCTAAATTTTTGAATCTTGCATTAACTTTCAAAATACACTTGAAAGAGAATAGTGAGCAGTTCTAGGAAATATAATGTGCTGATCATAGGCTAGTTAATAAACTAGCCTATGATTAGAACTTACTTTCATAATTATTGGGGAGGAATATTAAAAACTAATTATAAAACATATCATACATATGAAAGAACATGTACAAGTATAGTTTAAAGCATACTATAAATATATTAGCACTCCTCTCTACTACCACCCCTAGAGTTAAAAAATAGATTATTAGTACCATAAAAGCTACCTGTTTCTTTTTTTCAAATATTTCTTGCTCAGCACAGGTAACCACTATTTTACTTTTACAGAAATCATTCTATAGTTTTGAGAGCTACTTCTGTATGCTTAAACAATATATTATTTAGTTTTCGAAAACTGGGTAGCAAGCACAAACTTAACTGCCTTTATTGGATGGTTCCCAAAAGATGAGAAAATCTCTGGAACATAGTCTGGCTTTGGCTTCCCAATTTACAAGACCTCTTTCTGGGAAAGTCAGTGGGCAAGGTCATGAATGTGTTCTGAGTCACACCTGTCAAAGTCAAGGTCAATTGACAGAGATTAAAAGAGATGAGGTACTATTTCTCATCCCAAAAGGTTGGAGACTGCTCTGTGTTTTCTGCTTCTGAGTTCATCATGGCCCACTTCATGACTCTCAGGAATAGGCCCAAGCAGAACAATTCTGGGGTGGTAATTTGTGTCCTCTCCTGATCAAGGTAGCAGAGCAAGGAGGGGAGATATAACATTAGCAGCTCATTCCCTGTACATTCTGTTCTCAGAGAAAAACATGGTAGAATGGCAGAAGGGATCTTGGTGTCAACAATATGTCCATCTTGTAAGTCTCACTGCCCCAGTCTAGATTGGTTGCCTCCCACATTACATGTGTAAGCATCATTCTGAAATTCTTCCTAACTGTCCTCCTGGGAATTCTCTCTGACTCTCTTACATGATACCCCTGCTGTTGCCTGTAAACCACTTTGTTATCTTTCTTCGTTATGTTCTCATTTGGTGGTGTGTGTGTATACATATGTATATTTTTCCTTTTGATTTTTCAAAAAGTGGCACATACTAATACATGACCCTGTCTTTTTGAGGTAACATACTGTAGCAACTTTCCATATCAGAAGATAAAAAGTTTCCTTTTTTTAAAAAAAACCTGTTCCTTTATAACCAATTCTAACCATTTCCTTATTGATTGTCCCTTATATGTTGTTTCCAGTGTTTTTGCCTTTATGAACAGTGCTCTGATGAATAATGTATGTGTGTTATTTCACATGTCTGTAAGTATATCTGTATAAATACAGACGTGAGCTTTCTGGGTCAAATGATACATGCATGTGTAATTTTGATAACTGTTACCAAATTGTCCTCTATAGGCATACAGTTTTCACTCTGTCAGCAACATAACATATAGAGAGTATTTTTCCATAGCCTCACCAAAAGACTGTTGTACCAGACTTTAACATTTTTGCCAATCTGATAGGTAGAAAATGGTATCTCAGGGTAATTTTAGTGTACGTTTTTCTCTTTATGAATAAAGCCCAATATCTTTTCATTTGTTCTTATTTTTTTGCCCATTTTTCTACTGGGTTGTGATACTTTGCTGATTTCTAAAAGCTTTTTGCATACTAGAGAGGAAATATGTTACCAAGTTTATCGTTTGTGATATGATTTTGCCTATAATGTGGCAATAGCTTTTTTAAAAGGTAATATTAAACATTTTTTTGTTTTTGAATTTAAAAATCTTACATTTTTTTTCTTTAAATGGCTTCTGGATATTGAGTCTTAGCTGAAAAGGCATTTTTAATTTACTTCAAGGTTATAAAAGAATTTCGCCATGTTTTCTTCTGGTACTTTTGTGATTGACTTTTATCTAAATCTTAATCTATTGAAATTTACCCAGTTCCATGATATTTTCATTTTTCCCATTTGGCTGTCCTATAGTTACCCAAACTATATAGTATGTTTTCCCCACTAAATTGGTAGCACTCTAATTATAATAACTTTTCATATTATTTGGGTTTTTTCTCAACTTGCCCTTGGTTGTATTTGCTTATGTGTTTAAGTAGTAGATTTAATCTTTCAGTTATGAAGATTTTAATGCATTTAGTCAATCATCTCTTACTACACTTTCCTCTCTGCCCCCAAGTTTTCATTGCTATTCTTATTTATTTTTTCCATATCTGGATAGAACCTGTCTCTCCCTTCATTCTCTCACATTAAAAAAAGAAAAAGAAAACTCTAAAATCTATATACCATTGCCATTTTCACTGGAATTATGTTAAATAAATAAATTGCTTGGAAGGTGAATTGAAATGTTCATAATGATAGGACTTATCCAAGAACATGCTGTATCTTTCCATTTGATCAAATTTTCTTTTCTTTCAGTAGTGTTCCTCATTTAGATATTACGCATTTGTTTAGTTTATTCCTAGTTATTTTATATTTTCAGTTACTATTATAGTTTATTTTCTTCTATATCTTCTAACAGTTCTATTTGCGTGAAGGCGATTGACTTCATTATATTTATATATTCCCTATTAAATTCTCATTATTATAGTAGCTTCTTATTTCATTTAGTTCCTCTGGCTTTTTGAAGTAAAAAGTCATCTCATCTGCAAATAATTTTCTCTTTTATACTTTTATATCTCTGAGATTTATTTTTTGTCAAATATGTCAGTAAAACTTTAATACAGTGTTAAATAGTAGTAGTGAATAGAGGTATTGAGGGATTTGATTTTATTTTTTCTCAGTGTATATGATGGCTTATATTAATTAATGTTATTAGATTTCCCTAATATCCCTGTATTACTAGAATAAAAGCCTCTTGGTCATACTATAATCTTTGTGTGTGTGGTTTTTTTTTTTTAATTGTGCAGCTAGCTATATTCCGTTGCTGATATTTTATTTAGAATTTTTTTAGGTGATAGTATATTGTGTGTACACTCTTGTCAGCTTTTGGTATCAGTATTATGCTTCATGAAGATAATTTGATAGCTTCCCTTTTTCTGTGCCCTGGGACATAGCTTTACTGGAGTCTTCTGTGAAATTATTAGGTCCTGGAGGTTTGTGTAGGGAATATATAATTCAGTGACTTTAATGATATTTTTTTTCTTCCTTGAAAGCTGGAAAAATTTCTAATTTTTTGGAAAATTATCTTTTTTTTTCCCCTGAAGTTTCAAATATAATTACCTGAGAGTTGAGCAAAGTGGTCTCTCATGATTATTTGCAATATCTTTCATTTAGCTGGTGATTCTCCATCTTTGTTATATGTGATGTTATGCTTTTCATGCTTTTTTTTTTTCATGGTTGTCTTGATTTCGATTAGTTGGTGGGTTTATTTATCCCTGCTGCCCAGAAAATCAGCTTTTGACTCATTTATTTATTCTCTTCAGTTTCTACTTTTATCCTCTTAGCTCTTTCCTTATACTTGTGTTCAGTTTGAGGTCCTGTTCTAAATGTATAAGTTAGCTGCTTAATTCATTTTTAATTCTTTTTAATTGATTTACATATATAAAGCTGTTCTGAAGAGTGAAAAGTATCTTGGATTCTGACATATAGTTTTCTTACTCTCTGAGAAGATTGCAATTCTGTTTAATTTCTCTTTGACATGATAATTTTTTAGCAAAAAATTTATGTATCATTTTCTTTTTTTTAATGCATTTCTAAACATAATTTTATTTTTTTATTTTTTATTTTTTTTCCATCTCAGGTATACATGAGTTCCCAATCTTGAACCCCCCCCCCCACTTTATGTATCATTTTCTTATCAGGAAATCTAAGTCAAACAGTGGTTTCACATATATGAAAACCTGACATTGCTTACTACCTTTCCCCTCACTCCACTGTTAAAATGTGAATTGGAGANGGTATACATGAGTTCCCAATCTTGAAACCCCCCCCCCACTTTATGTATCATTTTCTTATCAGGAAATCTAAGTCAAACAGTGGTTTCACATATATGAAAACCTGACATTGCTTACTACCTTTCCCCTCACTCCACTGTTAAAATGTGAATTGGAGAAGATTAAATTTATCCACTAACAGGGCCACAATTAGTGTAAAAGATGATAATTTATTAGCTTAAATAAATCTTTACTTTTGGAATATATTTAGTTTTATTCTGATAGTTTTTCGTGAGGTTAGATCTTTTCTAAACCATATGTAAGAGTTGTAGAACCACAAGCCTTATCATTTACTAAGAGCTGCTGATGACTTGAACACATAATTTTTATTAACAACTGAATTCACATAAAATAACAATTAAGTTCTGGAGTTGTCTTCTTGTTGTGGACAATATTTTGGACTTTAGTCATGTATATATATATGTTTATACATATGTGTGTATATATAGATGTAAAATAATCTATATGGAGGTCATAGTGACCAATTTAATAGCTTCTTATGTATTATGACTTTCTTCGTAGATAAGAAATTTCATATGGTCTACTTGTTACTTTTTGTCCTGATTAAGGAGTAAATCATCTTAGGTATAGAGCTGGGGAGAGGGAGGGAGGAAGCAAGAGATGGGGAGAGATGAGGGGTAAAAGAAAAAAGGAGAACTTATTCTAAACCTGTAAAAAAAAAAAAATGGGACTAGACTGCTTGCTTTTTGTTGACTGTGAAAAATACTTTAAACACAAGAGAGAACCTGTATGTAGGAACCTTGACTTATTTGGGGGAGAATCTGGCAACACAGAATTATTCATAGAATAATTATTCATAATAATAAATAATATTAATAAATAATAATAATGTTATTAATAATAAATAATAATTATTCATAGAATAATTCACAGAATTATTCATGGAGTTTTAGAACTGGAGTAAAGGATACATTTAACTTTCTAAAAATTCAGTCATTTTAATTTACAGACTAGGGAACTGAGATCCAGTGTATGTTGCTGTTTGAAAATCCTCTTGTTAAGAGGATAAAGCTTGAATCAGTTGTCACTGAAACCAGATTCTGGTCACAAGAACACAGAATAATGCTTTGAAAGGATACATTCTAGTATAGATTCTTAATAAATGCTTATTGCTTTGTTTTATAGCGAATACAAGCTGGTATTCTAAAAGCATTCAACAACCCAACTACTAAAACTGCTGATGATGAAACTAGAAAAAAAGTCAAAGGTATGTTGACAGTTTTCACTGTTAAGAGTTTTTTCTAGAAGAAAATATGTAAGTTTCTTTGTAGCGGCGAAGTGGGAGAAGAACTGAACATTATGTGAACTAATTATCTGAAGTAATGAGAGTTTACTTATTCCTGTGGTGGCAAGATAGTCTAATGAATCATAGAAAATGTTAGAATCTATGTGAATTAAAAAAAAAAAAACCTAATATCAAACATACAGTTTGACTGATGCACTTAAGAGAAGTATCCTGTGGAAGATTTGAAAGGTTGTTGAAAGTAGCAACCTCACTTGGAAGTTCACTTTTATCATACTGTGTCATTTTTCATGTGAAGTGTGCTTATTAAATAGTAGATTTATGGATATTGGCTAGTCTTAGCTAGACAAAATGCCTCCGTGTTCCAGAGATTCCTTCAAGGAGATCATTATTTAAGAGGATACTGTTAAGTTAAGCATACATGTCTATTCCTAGTGTTGACTCTTCATCAGCCGAAATATGAGACAGAAACAATGATTAACTAACTGATCAAAGCTGATCATTTATAATGATCAGTATTTAAATGTAGTTTTATATCCCATGTTATTAACAATTTACTGTGTCCTATAAATATATTCTTCCTTGAAGTAGTAACTCATTTTTAGAAAATGTTTAAAAATATTATTTCTTACTTTATTTATTCTCTTTTCTAATTCTATTTTTATAGCATTATATATAAAGCGTGTCTGTATAAACAAATATAAATACATTAAGCTTGTATATAACAACACTTTATGTGCAGTTGAAGGTTCAAGATTTTAAAAAATAATAGGTTCTCAGGTATGCTCTGCTCTTTTGTTTTGAGATAGTGCCATCTAGTGCATGTTTAGAATAACTGTTCGTTTTTTAAAGGTTTTGTAATCTGACTTATTTTCAGTCCCTTGTACAATTTTCCTTAATGAAACATCTTAGTTAAACATAACTTCTGAATAGTTACCATCATAATTAATAGGAATTTCTTGATATGTCCAGATAAAAATCTGCTCTGTCATTCAGTGCTTCAAGTAATGTTTTTAAATGATTTAAATTGTTGGCATGAAATTTGAGGATAGAGATCCAAAAAGGATGGAAGAGAAATTTGAAAGAGGGGTGAATAGGTTAAAAAAAAATTTTTTTTAATATATTTCTTAGTATATTTTTTAATATATTTTAATATATTGTGGTTTACTGTGAGAAGTTTCGAACTTCCATTAGAATAGTGTGAAGCCATATGCCTGTATGCCCATGATCATGCTTAAATTACACTTGATTCATGTTTCATCTGTTCTCCCCCAACTCCATATTATTTTGAATCAAAGCATAGGCATCATTTTCTTTTATTTATAAATATAACAATATGTAATATATAATATAGAAATAGAATGATTTTAACATTTTTATGTAACAGGAGTTAAATATATAGCTAAGTTATTAATTTCCATGTTACTTCTTTATGCTTTGCAGTGTTTACTTGTCTTTTACTACTCTGTTGTTTCCATAATTATGGTCCTGGCATCTTAGCCCTAAATCATAATCTGTTTTCCCATCCCTCTGTCTACCTCTAGGTTAGGCACAGAGGCTTTTTAAAGGGTTTAGTGGGAGCAGTTGAGTGTGGTATGTACAGTGGTGATTACTCTACTTATTTTACTTCTTAAAGTTTAAGATCAATTAGTTTGTTATTTATTTGAGACTGCAGTAGTTCATAGTCACATTTTCTCTATAGAATTGTAAAGAAAATTATAACATCATATAGTAAAATATATTATTAAATATTGTTCCAGATTATTCAGATTTCTTTTGATTCAACAGAAAAAAAGCATTGTTAGGTTGATGGTTGATATGTTTTTTGCATTAAAAGTATTATTTTTACAGCATATGGAAGAGAAGGTGTGAAAATGAACTTCATAGATCGTATCTTTATTGGTGAATTAACTAGCACGGTCATGTGTGAAGAATGTTCAAATGTAGGTATTTTGGAATTCTCTTCAACATGGACTAGATTATAATCATATTGTTTTATTGTTTTCTTTCACATGTAATCATCAGCAGTCATTTTTATTTGTGACAGATGACTACATAGTAGTTTTTGAAAGTCTTTAAAAAATATATCCTTCACTGCTAGAAAATAAACATAATGTTTAATTTTTTTAAGTAAATGTTATCTAAATTTTCCTCTTCACACACCTGTGAAGTTCATTTAGCCTATTTTAGTATGATCCTATGTGCTAGCTACTCATTTGGATTGAAAATGAAAGAGAAACTTCTGTGAAGAGAGTAACGACGTTAATATCATTATGCATTGCCCTAAATTGTAATCCCAATAGAAATAATTCAATGTAGTGACATAATTTAGACTGATCTTCTTTAAAAGTTTACATTTATATGACTTGTTCAATTTTTTTTAAAACAGACTTGACTCATCTTTGAATTTAGTGATAATTTCATTTTGAATGTCATCTGTAACAGCTTCTTAAGGACTGCATAAATTTTTACAGGTTTTTCAATTGCTTGGTAAGGAATATTTCTGGAACTGCATGGCATATAATAGGTTTAAACTTCTGTCAGATTTTAATCATAAAAGAGAGAGTTTTTATATCTGTCTTCCTATCCCAGATTGTAGAGTATCTTTCCTCTCTAATCTTATAAAATCAGGATTGTATCTCCTTCAAGCCTATCATAGTGAAGCACAGAATGTGTCATCATGATATTATGGTTGACCCTTGAACAGCATGGGTTTCAATGGCATGGGCTTGAACTGCAAGGGCTCACTTTTACACAGATTTTTTCAATAAATACTGCTAAAGTCCTACACAATCTGCATTTGGTTGAATCTGCAGACTCAGAATCCCAGCTACAAAGCGCCAACTGTGAAGTTATGCTCTAATTTTTGACTATTCAGTGGGATGGGGGGTCAGCATTCTTAACCCCCACATTGTTCAATAGTCAGCTCCACTTAGGTTTCTAATATATTCAACATAGAAGTTGATTTCTTTTTTCACAAACTATAGAGTATCTTTTAAAATAGAATTATCCTGAAGAATCTTCAAAACACAGTCAAGTTCTCTAGCTTTTCTCATGGCTTTTTCTTAACATGTCATATTTTATTTATGTTATGTCATAACATATGTCATATGTTATGGCCCCACTTTCACCAAAAATATGCTTATATCCTCAGTCAATCAGTTTTATTAAACACAGTTTATTTTAAAAGTTACTTTAAATATTCCACATTAGTCATATTAAGAGTACTATAAAATTCAACTGTGTTGCATTTACTGAAGCTTTGGATTATCTTATTTTGATGAACCGCATATGTGTTGCCATGGGGTCACAAAGAGTTGGATACGACTGAGCAACTGAACAAATGTGTTGCTATACCCAATTAAATTACTATTTCTTCCAGGAATGCTTTTTAACTTAAGATTTTAAGTTTCCTGGGAAGTTTGATTTCTTTAAGAGTTTACAAAACTACATTGTTTACATTAGAAGTCTAACTGAAGTTTTCAATGTGTTTTCTTTTTAAGATCTCCATGGTGAAAGATCCTTTTATTGATATTTCACTTCCTATAATAGAAGAAAGGGTAAGGAGAAAAACCTTTAAGTGTTTTTGTGAAGAACATTTATAAATTCATAACGTAGGCATTTTTGACTATATTATCTAGTATCTGAGAGTCATTAGTCTTTATATACGATAGTTGAATTTGTGCAGTGTACTTGATATTGGAGTTTGTATATGTATGAGTGAAGGATGATACAGTTCCTAATTTCAAGGAATTTAAACTGTTATGCTTTATATTTTGAGAATTAACATTCAGGAAATTATGTTTCAAGTGTTACAAATATTAAAAAATAGATGATATCCAGAATTTATTTCCTAAAGAAATTTTGTATTATGTACATACTATCTATATAGGTTTCAAAACCTGTACTTTTGGGAAGAATAAGTAAATATGGAAGTTTACAAGAGACAGATACTGGTCAATACAGTGGCACTGTTACTGTAGAAAATACTCATCAACCCAGAGCCATCAGGAAGCATTCTTCATCTAAAGATATGGTAAGATTATATGCATTTGTGAAACATCCTGCTTTTTGAAACATTTTATTAAGAAAAATTTTTTTAAGTATACAAAAATAGAGAAAAAGGTATAATAACTCCCCATGTACCCATTTCTCAGTGTCATAGTTGTCATCTCACAGCTAGTCATGTTTTATCTGTCTCACATTTTCCTCCTCCTCATCCTAGGTTATTTTGAAATAAATCCCAACATATATCTAAATGTATGTCTCTAAAAGATGCTTTTTAAAGACATAACCATTGTATCATTATTGTACCTAAAAATATTTAAAACTTAATAGGACAAACATCTAGTCATAATTTTAATTTCTGTAATTGTCTCATAAAATATTTGTTTTTGCTTTTTCAACCATATTTGAATTAAGGATCTTAAAATGATCTATAGATTCCCACGTCTCATAAATGTCTTTTAATCCACCTTTTTTTTCTTTGCAATGTATCTGTTGAAAACATGAGATCATTTTTTTCCAGCAGTCTTACCTTCCTACATCAATAGTAATTCATTTTGCATATTGTGGTAGTTCGTTTTGCATGTAGTAATTCATCTACATGTTCTTAAGAGATACCGCTGTTCCCTTTGTTTCCTCTCTAAGGCAGTTAGAACTAAAGGCCTAAATAGGTTTGAGTTTGATTATTTAATTTTTTGCAAGAAAACTTTTTCAAGTGATGGTATGTATTTCCATCAGGAGGTGCATATTATATTTGATATTTCTTTTCCTGTGATGTTATCAGTAATTGATGGCCATTATCTGATCCACTGTTTTACCAGGAACTCACTAGGGAGGGTGACCATAGTGATTGATGAATAAAGCCATATAAACTTAAAGACATCCATTTGAATTTGCACCTTGTTAAAAAAAAAAAACAAACACTTTTTTACATGATATGATTTATCCTAACTTGGCAAATTGATGTATTACCAGATTTAACTTACTCTGTTCAAAACTCCTTTAAGGGGCAAAATTACAGAGATTGTGCAGAGGTTTCCACTTGAAAAGCCTCCAGCATAGCACTGTTCCACAAAAGTCCTATTCCCCACCTATAAATAGGTAACCATTAAGTTGGTTCCTTGTGTAAATGTTTATTTTTAAATTAGAGGTTTTTTGTTAGCATACTGTTCATTGTAGTTTGGGTAGATTTAGGAAATGGATTTCGGAGGTACTAGAAATAGTATTTTAATAATTGTGAAATGTTTAAATAAGACTTACTAGCATTTATTTTCAGTAAGGTCACAAGATTCTTTTCTCTGAAAACACTATCAACTTACAGAATCAGCTAATTCATGGCAGAAAATGTATAAGAAAATCTGGAGAAGATAAAGCTGCTGTCATATACCAGAAAAATGAAAGCCTTGAGGTGAATAGAGACTCTTCGTTGTTTGCAAGCATCATGAACACCGAGTTGACTCTGACTGAAAGCCCCACCGATGGCAGTGAGAAAGAAGACAGCCTTTCTGAAAGTAGCGTTGATGCTGACAGCGAGGCTTCGGAGTCTGAGAGTGCTCCGAAACAGACTTTCTTGTTGAGATCCAGAAGCGGATACTACACACACACAAATGGACACCCTCACTACCCGTCCAAGAGTGAACCACTCACTAGGGAGGGTGACCATGGTGATGAGGGAGTGGCTGAAGCTATTTCTGAACTTCATTTGAGCAGCACTATAATTCGAGCTAGGGATTTTGACAGAGAAAATCAGCCACTAAGTGTTTCAAATAATTTGTGTTTTTCAGAGGACAAGCATATGGTGTCTCAGAGCCCCCAAAATGCTTTTCAGACCCTTTCTCAGAGCTATATAACCACTTCTAAAGAATGTTCAGTTCAGTCTTGTCTCTATCAGTTTACATCTATGGAATTGCTAATGGGGAATAACAAGCTTCTGTGTGAGAACTGTACTGAGAAGAAACGGAAGTACCAAAAGGAAACCACTTCTGCAGGTAAATATTTAGCTTAACTTTTTTTTTTTTTAAGTACTCATGGATTATCTGATAATCAGTCACTAGTGGGTTATATATCCCACATGGAGGAACCTAAGAACCTGTCACCATACATTAGCTGCTTGGAGTCAGGGGTTGTCTTATTCATGTTTGTATCTTAGCATTGAAGACACTGGGCAGGAGAAATTTTCAATAGAATTTTGTCCAAATAAATTGAAAAACAGGAAGTATCCATCTCTGCCTTGAAAATGCAAATTCACGTAATCTTATTTCAGGGAACTAGCTATCTCACTAGACAGACCTTTGTTGGCAAAGTAATGTCTCTGCTTTTCNCTTATTCATGTTTGTATCTTAGCATTGAAGACACTGGGCAGGAGAAATTTTCAATAGAATTTTGTCCAAATAAATTGAAAAACAGGAAGTATCCATCTCTGCCTTGAAAATGCAAATTCACGTAATCTTATTTCAGGGAACTAGCTATCTCACTAGACAGACCTTTGTTGGCAAAGTAATGTCTCTGCTTTTCAATATGCTATCTAGGTTGGTCACACCTTTTCTTCCAAGGAGTAAGCGTCTTAATTTCATGGCTGCACTCAACATCTGCAGTGATTTTGGAGCCCAAAAAAATCAAGTCTGATACTGTTTCCACTGTTTCCCCATCTATTTGCCATGAAGTGATGGGACTGGATGTCATGATCTTCTGAATGTTTTCTGAATGTTGAGCTTTAAGCCAACTTTTTCACTCTCCACTTTCACTTTCATCAAGAGGCTTTTGAGTTCCTCTTCACTTTCTGCCATAAGGTGGCGTCATCTGCATATCTGAGGTTATTGATATTTCTCCCAGCAATCTTGACTCCAGCTTGTGCTTCTTCCNGTCTTTCGAGAAATAATTTCTGTAAAACTTAATTGCAATACCAGTGAGATTAATGTCCTTCATAAAAGTTATATCGTGAGATATAAATTTGAAGATTTTAAGTAATTGTATATTATAAAGCTAGCTATATGCTAACTATGTTTTGTTGACAAGAGAAAAGTAGAAAAGGTTGATTTGTCAAGTAGGAAATTTTTGGTGTACCTCTAGCCTTGATTAAATGAAGAAAAAATTCTGATTCTTAATGACTGTTTTAAAATATAAGTTTTATTATTCAGGTATAATGAGCCTAACAGATGAGATGATTGTCACCTAAAAGGTAGTTTATTACTTAAGTGTAGTTCCCAAGAGAAGGGGACACACTAAGACATGCCACCCAGGGCCACAAGGGGAAGCACCAGGGTTGGTCAAGAGACAGAGGGAGCAAGGGGGAAAGTGCAGTCAAGTGCCTTTATTGTGGTTGCCGAGGGAAGGAATGAAGCAGGGCAATAAGATTTAGAAGTGAATAATCTGAGGTATGGGGGCTGTCTGGTACCTGGCTCTGGTGTGAGTAGGGCAGGTGAATAGTGACCTAGAGTATCAGAGCCCAGTAAAGGAGGTGGTTGGATAAGGGCTTTGGAAATACATATGAAAGGCACACTTCATTTGTTTACTATCAAGGAATTAGGCTCTGGAAAAGGCCCTTTCCAGTGTCAGCAAGGCCCCAGATGTCAAAGCATCAGAATGAAAATATGATTAATACATTAAAATTAATGTCTATATTGGAGAAGAAGAAATGCCAGCTTATACTAATCCAAGTTAAATATGCAATTGGCCATATTGAAATCCTATCACAAGTCTTTTCTAACAACCTCTTATTTTTTTATTAATTTATTTTTAATCAGAAGATAATTGCTTTGTAATGTTGTGTTGATTTCTGCCATATATCAACATGAATCAGACATAGATATACATATGTCCCTTCCCTGTTAAACCTCCCTCCCACCCCGCCCCACCCCTCTACATTGTCACAGAACCCCAGGTTGAGTTCCCTGCATCATAGAGCAGATTCCCACTGCTATCTATTTTATGTATGTAACAACCTTTTATGGAAATGTCCTACTGTTCCCATGATACGTGATCTTCTTTCAGTGCAGTGAGTAATGACCCAGTTTTTTCAACTACAGGTATGTTTCTGGTGGTGTTTGACTGGAAGGCATTGACATAAGTCACTTCTGGTCTATCAGCCTTCCAGCTTCCAGAGTTGTGTTGCAAGTGTCACCTCCCCTGTTCGTTGTCCTTATAAGTGTATGCGTTAAAAAAAAA
>SJYA01001444.1:1501825-1553192 GCA_006410615.1 Neotragus moschatus
GAGTTGGACTGTGAAGAAAGCTGAGCACCGAAGAATTGATGCTTTTGAACTGTGGTGTTGGAGAAGACTCTTGAGAGTCCCTTGGACTGCAAGGAGATCCAACCAGTCTATTCTAAAGGAGATCAGTCCTGGGTTTCTTTGGAAGGAATGATGCTAAAGCTGAAACTCCAGTACTTTGGCCATCTAATGTGAAGAGTTGGCTCACTGTAAAAGACTCTGATGCTGGGAGGGATTAGAGGCAGGAGGAGAAGGGGACAGCAGAGGATGAGATGGCTGGATGGCATCACCAACTCAATGGATGTGAGTTTGAGTGAACTCTGGGAGTTGGTGATGGACAGGGAGGCCTGGCATGCTGCAATTCATGGGGTCGCAAAGAGTCGGACACGACTGAGTGACTGAACTGAACTGAGCTATCTGATGTCTTTCGAGAAATAATTTCTGTAAAACTTAATTGCAATACCAGTGAGATTAATGTCCTTCATAAAAGTTATATCGTGAGATATAAATTTGAAGATTTTAAGTAATTGTATATTATAAAGCTAGCTATATGCTAACTATGTTTTGTTGACAAGAGAAAAGTAGAAAAGGTTGATTTGTCAAGTAGGAAATTTTTGGTGTACCTCTAGCCTTGATTAAATGAAGAAAAAATTCTGATTCTTAATGACTGTTTTAAAATATAAGTTTTATTATTCAGGTATAATGAGCCTAACAGATGAGATGATTGTCACCTAAAAGGTAGTTTATTACTTAAGTGTAGTTCCCAAGAGAAGGGGACACACTAAGACATGCCACCCAGGGCCACAAGGGGAAGCACCAGGGTTGGTCAAGAGACAGAGGGAGCAAGGGGGAAAGTGCAGTCAAGTGCCTTTATTGTGGTTGCCGAGGGAAGGAATGAAGCAGGGCAATAAGATTTAGAAGTGAATAATCTGAGGTATGGGGGCTGTCTGGTACCTGGCTCTGGTGTGAGTAGGGCAGGTGAATAGTGACCTAGAGTATCAGAGCCCAGTAAAGGAGGTGGTTGGATAAGGGCTTTGGAAATACATATGAAAGGCACACTTCATTTGTTTACTATCAAGGAATTAGGCTCTGGAAAAGGCCCTTTCCAGTGTCAGCAAGGCCCCAGATGTCAAAGCATCAGAATGAAAATATGATTAATACATTAAAATTAATGTCTAGATTGGAGAAGAAGAAATGCCAGCTTATACTAATCCAAGTTAAATATGCAATTGGCCATATTGAAATCCTATCACAAGTCTTTTCTAACAACCTCTTATTTTTTTATTAATTTATTTTTAATCAGAAGATAATTGCTTTGTAATGTTGTGTTGATTTCTGCCATATATCAACATGAATCAGACATAGATATACATATGTCCCTTCCCTGTTAAACCTCCCTCCCACCCCGCCCCACCCCTCTACATTGTCACAGAACCCCAGGTTGAGTTCCTTGCATCATAGAGCAGATTCCCACTGCTATCTATTTTATGTATGTAACAACCTTTTATGGAAATGTCCTACTGTTCCCATGATACGTGATCTTTTTTCAGTGCAGTGAGTAATGACCCAGTTTTTTCAACTACAGGTATGTTTCTGGTGGTGTTTGACTGGAAGGCATTGACATAAGTCACTTCTGGTCTATCAGCCTTCCAGCTTCCAGAGTTGTGTTGCAAGTGTCACCTCCCCTGTTCGTTGTCCTTATAAGTGTATGCGTTAAAAAAAAAAAAACCCTTGCATATTGTTGGAGTTTTAGGGTTGAGTTGAGGCTCCCAGTAATCAAAAGTCTAATTTCTTTTCTAACATTTTCAAAAATGTGGTATACTGCTTCTGTTTAAATGTTTACTATACTGTATGGGCAATAATGTGTAAGATGTAATTTATAAATAAATTTATTGTATTGTATCTTATGCAGAAAAGAAAGCAGAGGGGGTTTATACTAATGCCAGGAAGCAATTGCTCATTTCTGCTGTTCCAGCTATCCTGATTCTCCATCTCAAAAGATTTCATCAGGTAAACTCTCTTAGTAGCACTATACGTATTTTCATCATATGTTTTGCAGAGCCCTTAGTCTTGTAAGGCTTCCCAGGTAGTGCAGTGGTAAGGTATCCACCTGCTAATGCAGGAGATGCAAGAGACACGGGTTTGATCCCTGGGTCACGAAGATCCCCGGAGGAGGAAATGGCAGCCCTCTCCAGTATTCTTGCCTAGAAAATTCCATAGACAGAGGAGTCTGGCAGGTTACAGTCCATGGGTTGCAAAGAGCTGGACACAACTGAGCAACTAAGCACACAACACACAAGTCTTGTACTGTCAAGGATTAGACAGTAATTTATTGAATTTAAAAATTTTCTTGTGAGACTTACTGCTCTTTCAGCCATGATAGCTCATAAGACTTTTCTAAATAAGATTGTCTAATTCACAATATATAAAGATTTAGCTGGTATGGTAGGAACCTCAGTGGTGTGTGTCTGTGAGAGAGAGAGAGTGTGTGTGTAGGTTTGTGTCAGTGGAAAATAGAATTTTTAAGGAACTCTTAGAAGCAGGGAAATAATAAGGTACACATAGTTTTCTGGGGTTTTATCCCAATGGAGAAGAGTGCTTGGGCTGAGTGTGGTTGGCTGGGACTAATTGCAAAAAGGGCTACAAGGCAGGCCTCACTTTTCTAGGACTCTTGTGGGAGAGAACCTATTTTTAAAAGTTTTCCTCCAGTTGGTTATACTTTAATGTCTTATCTCTCTCTCTCTCCTTTTTTTTTTTTTTTGGTATTTGATAAAATGATTTTAATATTTCTCTAGAAGAAACTTTAGTAATTAAATACTGTGGTCAGAATTGTCAGTGAATTTGAGTACCATTTAAAGTCTGTTATGATGTAGGATGAATCTCAAATCAGTTGGGAAGGAGGCTAGGTTATTCTCTAAAGGACTTAAGAAAGGTGTTTGAAATAAAAATTTAGAGCTTCCTTCTAGACCAAATATGTTGATATCAGTACTGTTTTCAGAAAGATTTTTTTAATTGTATGAAACATTATTGAAAGACTAGAAGAAAACTTCAGGAAAATTACTCACCTGATCCTTGTGTGAACATTTTTCTAAATATAAAAACCCTTGAAAGAAATCTCAAGAGATGGAAAGCTTTGATGATATACCTGCAACATATCAGGTGGGCCACAGATGGACTGGAAGAGATTTTTCTCTGTTTCTGCATCCCTAACCATGGAAATTAGATGAAGTTCTTGATTTTCTGTAGCCAACATTACAGAAACTCTGTGAAAATGGCCATGGAAAGCAGAAGCAGATGTAGTGGGTCTCATTACAGTATGTCAGAATGCTAAATGGAAGGTGTATATCTGCAAAGAACTTGTTGTAAACTTGCTAGGGTCATGCCGGATTTGAGAATGATATACCACGGTTATTTTATATTTGGTACTTACATCCCTTTTAGGAACAACGTACAGAAGGAATTCATGCCCTTACAGGGAAATTTTTATAGATGTCTAGGTATGTCAAGGCTGTATATTGTCACCCTGCTTATTTAACTTCTATGCAGAGTACATCACTCGAAACGCTAGGCTGGAAGAAGCACAAGCTGGAATCAAGATTGCTGGGAGAAATATCAATAACCTCAGATATGCAGATGACACCACCCTTATGGCAGAAAGTGAAGAGGAACTCAAAAGCCTCTTGATGAAAGTGAAAGTGGAGAGTGAAAAAGTTGGCTTAAAGCTCAACATTCAGAAAACAAAGATCATGAAATCCAGTCCCATCACTTCATGGCAAATAGATGGGGAAACAGTGGAAACAGTGTCAGACTTGATTTTTTGGGGCTCCAAAATCACTGCAGATGTTGAGTGCAGCCATGAAATTAAAAGACGCTTACTCCCTGGAAGAAAAGATATGACCAACCAAGAGAGCATATTGAAAAACAGAGACATTACTTTGCCAACAAAGGTCTGTCTAGTCAAGGGTATGGTTTTTCCATTGGTCAAGTATGGATGTGAGAGTTGGACTGTGAAGAAGGCTGAGTGCCGAAAAATCGATGCTTTTGAACTGTGGTATTGCAGAAGACTCTTGAGAATCCCTTGGACTGCAAGGACATCCAACCAGTCCATTCTGAAGGAGATCAGCCCTGGGATTTCTTTGGAACGAATGATGCTGAAGCTGAAGCTCCAGTACTTTGGCCACCTCATGCGAAGAGTTGACTCATTGGAAAAGACCTTGATGCTGGGAGGGATTGGGGGCAGGAGGAGAAGGGGATGACAGAGGATGAGATGCTTGGATGGCATCACTGACTCGATGGACGTGAGTCTGAGTGAACTCCGGGAGTTGGTAATGGACAGGGAGGCCTGGCGTGCTTCGATTCACGGGGTTGCAGAGTTGGACATGACTGAGTGACTGAACTGAATGAGGTCCCTTCTTGATCTCAGGCTAGATGTAATATCTGCAAAGCCACATTCTCATTTCCTGGAACTGTGAAATAGAGGGATCAGAATCTCTAAGCAGTGTCTCTGCTTCTAGCTTTCTTGTGTCCCTGAAAACCTATTTCCCCATACTAATTTTAGAGTTCTATTAGAAACATCCATAGTACCTGAGAGATCTCAACAAGATAGAGCTCTTTGTCATAAAGTGATTAATATTGAAAATAAATAAAGTGCCCTTAAAGACTCAATGGACATGAGTTTGAGTGAACTCTGGGAGTTGGTGATGGACAGGGAGGCCTGGCGTGCTGCGATTCATAGGGTCACAAAGAGTCGGACACGACTGAGTGACTGAACTGAACTGAAAGATCAATAAGAAAAAGATCAAGACTCTAATAGTAAAATGGTAAAAAACATGAATTGACAGTTCATAGAAGTAAAAAATTCCAAGAAAATGTGAAAGGAAGTTCCATTCTTTCTAGCAAAACAAATGCAAAATACAATGACAGTGAGATTCCTCTTTTAGCCTGTCCGAAATGGCAAAGATTGTAACAGTGTTGATAGAAGTCTCTTCTTTTAAGGGGTCAGTTTTCAACAGCAAAGTACTGTTTGGGGAGGACACATAAGCCTGACATGATCTCAGACATTGCAGGTATCAGCTGCTTTATAGATGTCACCTGATAAGAAAAAAAGGAGGCAAACAAATTGAATACAGATTAATTTTTCCTGATATGACTTCATAATTTCATTTCTGATATCAGGTTAAGACTGCTAAAGATTACTTGAAAATACAAATCACTGGCAATATTTTGGTAAAAAAAATAAGTTTTTTTTTTTTTCTTTAACGAAAGAAAAGAAATAGGCAATGATCTGTAGTGTTATATGGTTAGTATGCAAATAAAAAGACTAGTCATTGAAGTAAGTCATGAAAGCTTTTCATGAAAGGTTGCATCTGTGTTAATTTTGTCTACCCAAACATCTCAGATTCAAGTATCTTCTTATTCTAAAAAGAGTCCATTTTTATTTTTGAGTTTCCTATCCAATATATTTGATGGTCTGTCAGTAAATTTTTATTATTACTTAATGCAAAGATACATTTTTCAAGGTCTCCCTTTGGATACTAAAAATAGAGAAGTAGAGTTTCTTAATCAACATGAAGATTCATTTTGATTTATATAATATGTAATGTTTACTTTTATTGATAAAATGATTTGGGTGTTCAGGCTTTTTTCTTTTTAATGAATGAATATCACTGAATTTTAGAACTGAACATGACCTAATCTAACACATTTACACCCATTTTCTGCCTTGATCTAGATAAGGTTGTCTAGAGTCAAGTTAACTGTTAACCAGTCATTGAGTCAGGCCTGTAACACCAGACTCCTGACCCTTCAGTTGAGTACATTTTAAGGTAACATATGGTCAGTAGCTTAGCTTCAGTCACATTGAGTTTATTTTTCAGTGTTGAAATGCACAGTGAAAGTAATTATTTTCATATTGTCTGTGGTAAAAATACCCATGTAAATGAATGATCTTTGCAGTAAGTTTTATGAAACCTAATTGAGAACTTAGTCATATCAGTTTTGGATTGTTGATGTTTTAATAGCTATGAAGAAACTAACTTTTTGGATTTCTCTTTTGGTTTTAATTAAAATTAACAAACCCAATGATCTATAAATTAAGTTTGTTACAATTTTTTTTTTTTTTGAGGCTGGTTTGAGTCTTCGCAAAGTAAACAGACATGTAGATTTTCCACTTATGCTTGACTTAGCACCATTCTGTTCTGCTACTTGTAAGGTATAGTATATTATTAAGATATTTAATTGTCTTGCAAATAATATGCTTTAGAATATCCTGTGTGTTGTTTATTAGACCATGTCTTTCTCCCTACCTCCTACCCTCTGTCTCTCTTGTTCCCTTCCTCCCTTTCTTCTTCCATCCAACATTTAACACACTGAATATGACTTTTGTCCTTTGGGAGACAGAATAAGTTGAAAAGATGCACAAAGCATAAGTGAGGCATGATGTTCCTGATCAAAGCTGCTTGTAAATGCTGCTAGACTCAGATAGTTGCTGAGAGAAATAAGCAGATTTTGTGCCCTCTCCTGTTCCTTGTGAATGATGTGCTTAATTGGTAGTAGTTTTAGCATTTGAAGAGTTTTCTTCTGTTTTGTAAACCAGTGTACTAGTGCATTGTCTTTCTGCCATTTCATGAGACTAGTGTACTTGCCAACTGAGTACAAATTTAAAATTATTAATACTTTAATAATCAGACATAGAAAGCAAGCTGGTTTATAATTGCTTGTGCTTATATGTGAGAACTAACTGTAAGTGAAATTGATGACTTTGCTTTCCGTGTGGAAACCACACAGTTCTGGATTAACTCACGTATTGTCCGGCTCGCCATTTCTGGTTAGCAGTCTAGGTCTTGTGGTACATAAACTTATTGAACTTAATAATTTCAATACATTGATCAATGAGGACAAAAATATCTTAAATGCAGTTTTTCGCTGAATCCAGTTCATCTACTCTGGAATACCAGCACTTTCTGCCAGATGTTTACATTCAGTCTCCATAAAATTTGATATATTCATAGAACTTGATAATGTAGCAAACAAAATGTCTAGCAAGCTGTGTATTAAACTTTCAAAAACATATTTTTTAAAAGTACCTATTATGGAGAATTTCCAACAAATACCAAAGAGAACAGTAGAAATGAACCTCTCGCCCCCAGACCCTACATATATGGCCAGTCCCAGCCCATCCACATACTCATTTACCTCTTCCTTTTATAGTAATTTTTTTCTTACACTATTTTGAAGCAAGTATCAAGTATCCTTTCATTCATAAATCTTTTCCTCTATATGTATCTAAAAGATAAGAATTACCTCCTCCCCTCCCTTTTAAACATAACCATAATACACCTTCACACTAAAAGAATTAGCATTACTTTTTATATCTTCTGGGCTTCCCTAATGGCTCAGATGGTAGTCTGCCTGCAGTGCAGGAGACCTGTGGGTTCAATCCCTGGGTCGGGAAGATCCCCTGGAAAATGAAATGGCAATCCACTCCAGGATCCTTGCCTGGAAAATCCTATGGACAGAGAAGCCTGGCAGGCTACAGTCCATGGAGTCTCAAAGAGTCAGACATAACTGAAGGACTTCACTTCCACTTTCTATCTTCTAGCATACATATTTCCAATTGTCTAATAAATTATTTAAGTGAATTAATATCCAAGTAAGGACTACATGTCATGATTGAAAAATATCTCTCTTAATACACAGTTTCCCTCTCCCATCTCTGCTTCTTGCAATTTATTTGTTGAAGAAACTGGATCATCTTTCTAGATTTTGATGGTTATTCCTTTATCCTCTTGATTCCCTACAAATAGATAGGTGGATCAAGAGAAGCTTGAATAGATCCTCACCCCACCCCGCCACTTCCACCCCAACCCCTGATAAGGCTGTTTCATAGGGAGTTTTCTGTCTTTTCATCAGGTGGCACATAATGGCAGTTACTTTTCTGTGATGTTAGCAACCAGTGTTGCTCAGTGAGTTCATTAACAGCTACAGAATGGTGGTATCCTGTTACTCTTTCTTCATTTATTTGCCAGAATACTCCTATATAAGGAGAAATTCCTTTCATCTCTTTGGTTATTTTACATTATAGTTCTTTTAGAAAAGGCAGGATAAATGCTCAGTTCTTTCCCCATCCCCCTTTTAAGCCAGTTTTCAGAATAATGAATTTACTATCATTCTCAAACTGTGAGCAGTAGATTTATCATTATGCATTCATGGATTTTAACACACTAAATATGTTTGAATTTACTGCACTCTTCTTTTAATTCATAGTCTGATACGTCTAGTGGGTCCATTGTTGGCCACTGAGAGCCTCTTCGGGTTGGCTCCTTGGTTCTTCTGACATGACCCTTGTGGTTGCTCACAGAATGATTATGCCACCAACTGGATGTTGATTTGCTTATTTTAAAATTTTCATTTTTAGGGATTATTACTTAAATTTTTTTGTTGTTGCTTAATAATTACATAAAGTATTTATGTAGCTCTAAAGTCAAATGTATAAATCAAGGTAAATTCAAACAAGTTTAGGTTTTCTCCATGTCTGTTTTACCTGTTTCTTTCCTTCCTTTAGAGATAACCATTTTTTCAAATTATTATTTATTCATCTATAATTTTTAAAAATATAAACAAATAAGTACATATCTATTATATATATATAAAATCTCACCTCTTTAATAATTATAGCTTACAAGATGTATCCTTTTTTTCTACCATATTAACATTGTATCCTGGAGAGTATTTCATAGCAGTGTTTAGAGATAATCTGCACTCCATTTTTCAAGCAGCATAATACTCTGTTCTATGGATGCATTATAGTTTATTCCAGCGTCCTCAGTTTATGCACTTTTGAGTCTACAGTTTTTTGGTGTTACAAATAATCCTGCAATCACTTGTCTGGTGAATGTGTTTTACATATTGCTCATGATACCTATGAGACAGAGTCCTAGAAAAGGGACTGATAAATCCAAGAGTAATGCACGTGTAGCTTAGCTAAATAATGTGAAATTTTTCTAAACAGAGCTACCGTTTTGCATTATCGTATGTGAGCACTCTTTTTCCCGACAGCCCAGGCAACAGAAAAGGTCAAGTTTTTGCATTTTGCTAGTCTAGTTCAGGTGGGCAAGTACCCCAGTGTAGTGTTAATTGCTCTTATTTTAAGTAGGATGTGCATTTAATTTAATTTTCCTTATAATAAGATTTCACTAAATATTACTAATTAATTTGAGGTGTTTTTTTTTTTTTTTCTTTGTCTAAAAGAATATAAGTGTGGGAGGTAAAGTTCTCTATGGTCTCTATGGCGTAGTGGAACATAGCGGCTCAATGAGAGGAGGTCACTACACTGCTTACGTGAAAGTGAGAACACCCTCCAGGAAATTACTGGAACACATCACTGGAAAGAAAAATGTACCTGGTATGCCACCCTAAGTTTATTTTATTCTTAAAAACAAACTAATTTATTCTTTTTCTGGAAGAAGTAGGTTTTTAATGGATACTTCATGTGGATTCACTTTGTTAAGTGAGAAATACCTTAAAGAGTACCTAGATATTCTTAAATATTATAAAACTGTACCCTTCACATCATGTGAAATGGCATCCAGTTTTTCAAGGTGTTAAGTCATCGTGTATTGCAGTGGAATAGCATTTTATTTAACAGTATCAGTAATTTTTGAAGATATACCAGGTCTTCAGAATAGAGCTAGAGTTAAAAATTTGCTTCAGTCATCTATGTATTTCTTTCTTTCTCTTTTAGTGTAAATGCACTTTTCCTTAAATAAGGCTATCTAGTATTTTACTAGATATTTAAATGCTCTTAATATTAATGCTTTGAAAGAGTTCATTTTGGAAGATGTTTAACCCCAAACAGCCTTATGCAATAAAGTCTAACATTAGATACATATAGTTAATGATAACTTTCATGTAAAGTCAGAACATACTTATTGTAAAATTATACTTCTTTTTGTTTTGTTAGGTTTGAAAGAAGCTGATAGTGAATCAGCAAGCCAGTGGGTCCATGTTAGTGACACTTATGTGCAGGTGGTTCCAGAATCAAGAGCACTTAGTGCACAAGCATACCTTCTTTTTTATGAAAGAATATTATAATTATTTGTTAATTAGTAGTGATAATGATTATTTAGGTCACTTTTATTTAAATGCTGCAGTGCCACAATATGCAATGTGCCTTTGTAGTCTTTTCTGTAGGAATAGCATGTCCCTCAAATGTTTCTGAACATTGTTACCATTTTGGTGAATCCTTTTGAAGTAAATTTACTAAATGCTTTCAGGGACGTCCCCAGTGGTTCAGTGGTTAAGACTCAGCTTCCACTGCAGGGTTGGGTCCCTGGGTAAAGGAACTTAAGATTCTGCATACCTTGTGGGATGCAGCCAAAAGTGAAACAAAGTAAAACAAAACTAAATGCTTTCAAACTTATATCCTTAAAATAAACATAAACACGTTTTTAAAAACTTATTTGTCCTGGAAAAAAATGACAGAATTCACAATAGTTAACTCCTTTATAATGTGACTTATTGCAGGCATTCAGAAATGATGCTGGCTAAGTCAAATCATTCCTTAGACAGTGTTTCCCAAATGTGACTCACATACCACTTTTCTGTTTTCATGTGTGTGTGTTTGTGTGTGTGTGTGTATATATATATATATATCTCCTATGCCATTGTTTATTATTCTTAACCTTATTTTTTTAGCCTTTTTAAACCATAGTGTTATTTTGATCATATTCCACATTTTATGTGCTAGTTATATTTTTTCTAATAAGTATTAAAATAAATGTATAACTATTAAAGAAAGATTGTTCACTCATGTAGCACTCCACTTAAAATCATCTCAGGGCTATCCAGTGGTATATTACCCGGCTGTGTGGGAAACATTGCTATAACATGTGCTGTGCTGTGCTTAGTCAGTCGAGTACATCTCTTTATGAACCCCGTGAACTGTAGCCCGCCAGGCCCCTCGGTCCATAGGTATTCTCCAGGCAAGAATACTAGAGTGGCTTGCCATGCCCTTCTTCAAAGATCTTCCCAACTCAGGAGTCAAACCCAGGTCTCTCGGCATTGCAGGCAGATTTCTTTACTGTCTGAGCCACCAAGAAAGCCCAAGAATACCAGAATGGGTAGCCTAACCCTTCTCCAGGGGATCTCCCTGACCCAGGAATTGAACCAGGGTCTCCTGCATTGCAAGGGATTCTTTACCAACTGAACTATCAGGGAAAGAAGCCCTTTTTGTAACATATACTTACACAATTGGCATAGTGACTTTATCATTTTTTATATGACTCAACCATATAAAAAATTACCACTGTTACTTCAGTAATATGGATTTACAAATAATATTGATTAGCTTATTGCTTTGAGGTTTTGAGAACTAGAAAAATACTAAAATATTTTATCAACATACTATTTTCAACGTATTCATGATGGAGCTGAGAATAATTTACAGGTGATTAGCCAAGATCAAAATGTATTTATAGATAATTGTTACATGCAGAATTGGTAAATAGAAGTTGTTAATTCATATGAAACCATAGGATACTTTTGAAATGTAAATTACCAAATCATATTTGTAAATGATCGAGAATTATATTCTTATACTTAACAGGAAAATATGCACTTTCTAGTTCTGTAGAGCAATAAATATTAATTATGATTTTGGGGTTTTGAGATCACTTTTTGTCTTTAGTAAGCATCATTAGTAAGTTCAACTAGGTTTTGTTTTTATTTTAATGGACCATTAAGTTGGCATTTCTGATTTTCTTTCAAAATAATTAATATCAAAATGATGGTATTTCCCCCCACTCCTAGAAAACAAATTATTAAGCTGTCAAAACTTGCCATGAAAATGTTACTATTCCTTAGGCTTAAGTGTTTAAAAAATGACTACTTTGGTGTTACATTAGTAAATCAAAACACATAACTGCATGGTTCAAGCATCCTCATCATTAGTGCTCACAAATGATAGTACAGGCAGGCGCTGGATAAATGCCTGGTGCTAGTTCATTCTCCTCTTGTTAAAGAAGTGGCTATAGATAACGTGTGGAAATATTTAACCAAAATTCTGACCCTTCTTAATATTTAAGTGTATATAATATTATCAAGGTTATTAGTGCTGCTTTTTGCTATATGGATGAATGGAATTGTGATTAAAGACAGTAATAATATATGAAATTCAGAGCTTTAAAAAGTCATTGCATAAACTCTATTTTTAAGCTGTCAAAATTTCAGTAGTAGTGATTTCCTTGACTTTTAGCAGTGAAATGATGGGAAAGTATATCTTTATATAAGTTAACCTGTAAACTCAGATTGTATCCTGTAAAAGGTGAACAGTGTTTAAAGGTTTTCTTTTTAACTTTAATCCATTAACATTGAAGAGTTCAGTACCAGAGCAGAGTACTTGGTAATAACAATTACCAAGATGTAATTGTCACTCGCCCAAATGCAGATATTAAGTTGCCTCATTTTTCTCCTAGAAAAAATACCATTAAGAGGCATGCAGATTTTGTTGGATGTCACCTGCTTCTTATTTCATTGATAGGTAGATGGATAGATGAAAAAGAGAAGGAAAGAAACAGGGAAAGGAAAGAAAAGAAGAAAGAAGGGGAAGAAATGAGCATTTTTTTCTGTTTCCTCTTGGCTTACCCATTACACAGTTAAGTAGAGATGATGAATAATCCCTGAGGACAAGCATCAAGGAAAGTGCCTAGTTCCTTTTTTCATTGATAGGGTACTAGGACATGAACTAGGGCTATATTTGTTATTTAGGAGATCTATTAAATTTTATTATGAATACCAGTTAAGAGTGACTTTTCATTGAGTGATACATTGTAGCTTCAGAATATTAACTCAGTACTCAAGTACTACAATAGTTTTTATGCTTAACTTCATGTTTATTCATTAAGTATATATTTTATTTAACATCATCCAGGAGTCAGGCACTGGACTGGCACTATTTTAACATGTTTTAAAATGAGGCCTGTGTAAATTTTAGACATTATTCTAGAGGTAATGAGATACTTTTACTTTCATTTCCACAGTGTTAAATGAGTTAATTCTGATATATATATATATTTTTTAATGGCCTGAAGTTTATGAATGCTTTGCTTTTCCAGGTCTGCTAGTAATGGAATAAATTTAATTTTGAGATCTAAGAATTGACTAAAAATAGCTTTTGTAATAGAGAAAGTATGTTAAGTTACACATGGATCTACATTTAAATTTTTGCTTTTATTTTGAATATTTCCAAAGCACATTTGCAGGGATATTAAGTTGTGAAGCTAATTTAGTAACAGTAGCTTCCAGATGACCTCAGGAAATAGTACAAATCAGTGAGAATGTTTACAGATCCTCAAAATAACTACCATAGTGTTTGGCCAGATGAATTTAAGAAGTAAGACAAGAGTTTAGCTTTATTTAGAAACTGGCTTACAGTGTATATATAACCTTGGTTTTCCATTGTTATTCCATATTTAAAATGATAAATTTTTGACTATATATAAATTATGTGAATATTTTTGACATAACCAAACTATGTTTATATTTAAGATTTTGTCATTTAATGTTTTTAAAACTGATGTAAAGGCCACCGTTTTGAATGGCCATGGAGAGTGGCATCAGTTCTAAGAGTAGGTGATACTTGTTTTCTTACTGTAAATATGCCAACAAAGCTATTTTACTGTGGTATATTTAAGAGCTCTTAGTTCGCATGTGTGACTTTAGTCAAGGATTTTATATGGTATCTGAATAAAATTTCCTGAGGATTAAGCTGTGAAATGAATCAACTTCATCTTATTTTTGAGGTATAAAATAGTATCTTGCCTACTTTTATTAAATTCATCCTCATAATTTATCTGCATGTTACCTGAAGAAATAAAGCTAAGCCAGATGTGTACAATAAATGTGATTCTTTATTATCTATTGCATTAAGAAACACTATTTTTAGATATTTAAAATGTTCTGGTTCATGTAGAAATGCATCAATTCAAATCTATTTAAAAGATAGATAACTATATTTTTAATTTTGAGTAATAATGATTATATATCATTCCTACTATTTTATCTTTTTCTGCAGTGTTTTTGGAAAATAGCTATGTAACTTATGGAACATTATTTGATGTTATTATATAAACATGCAAAATAAATATTAAATTAATATTTATGTTTCGACTGGTTCTGGAGTCTTTTCAATGCACATTATTGACAGAATATTTTGTGTATCAACACTGTATCAGCTTACTTTGCTAAATTTAAAATATCCTTCATATTTCAGAAGTTTATTATTTCAAAATAAAATATCTCACGGACCTCTTTCATTTTGACTGCAGTATGTAACAGGGCTAAGTCTTCATCCTTTCAAGTGTTTCTCAAACTGTTTGAGTTATTTAGGCAGAATAATTCATTAGGAAATATTTTGTCTACCTTTTTTTCATTTAACTGTTTTTAGGACATGAAGTTCTTTGAGATTATATTGAATGTTATAGACCATCCTTCTTAAGTATTGAATATCTGCTGTGTGGTGGGCATTGGGGATGCAGTGCTGACCACAGGAAACAGAAGTCTCTCCAAAAAGTGAGGAAATAGACATTCTAAGGAGTGAAAATTAAGGAAAAGATATTTCAAATGTTAAATGATACAGAGAAAAATCAAGCAGCATTACCCACAGAGCCATATGGTAATTAAGTTCCATGGGATGAAGGATGTTCTAGGGGTAAAAGATGGATGATATTAGTCCTGATAGTCCCAAAGAGAAGCTATGAGTGTTGGAGGAAGTGGAAGGTTTTAATTATGGGGCTGTTTATGCACTCCTGTTGATGGCAATAGAGAGGCTAGGAAGGGAAATTTTGACATTTATATTTTATTAGAAAAATATATGCCTCAGATTTTTGAATGTAATTTCTGAGGTTCATGGAACCCCATGAAGCCATTTTAAAACCATTTTTTATATGAGATGTTTAATTAATTAAACATTGGCTGTGCCACATCGCTTGTGGAGTTTTAGTCCCCAGGGACTGAACCCACATCCTCAGCAGTGAAAGTGTGGAGTCCTCACCATGGCACCACCAGGGAATTCCCTGAAGCCATGTTCATACATTTTTAAAGATGTACTCAAGCAGAAATATCTAAAACGTATGCATCCCCTTATGTATTAGAATAAGCTGGGTTATGCTGTAGTAACAATGACTTATCACAATAAAAGGTTATTTCTAACTAATAAATCCAGGTGCACTGAGGGGAAAAAATTAGTTTATTTCTTCCTCATCCAAAGTCCACTGAAAGTCTGGACAATCTGCAGAAGCAACTGTTTGTCAACTGGTGACTGTCATCGTCACTGTGTTCTGGCTCTGTCATTTGAACACCAGGCCTCTTCACTGTAGCAGGGGAAGACTACACCAAAGCTCTTGCACCAGCAATTAAATTCTTCACTTTAGATGTGTTTCGCACACCCCGGTGACCAGAAAGAAGTAGTCACATAGCCCTGTCTGATTGCAAGGAAGAATGGGAAGAAAAGAGTTAAGTCTCCAGGGCTCTGAAGAAAAGGAGAATGGGATTGTGAGTGCACTAAAAATCTCTCCGAATCTGCCCTCTGGTCACCAAATACTCAGCTCTTCTTTCTACATGTGGAGCACAGTGACTGTCTTTTCAAGAGATAAGCCCCAGAGTACCATCTACCTCTCCAAAACCAGGCTCTTTGGAAGTGCTATGTCAGGTCTGAATGCTGCTCCCACTGGTCAGGCTGGAGGCCCAGGAAATGAGTATGTTCTGTTTTCCACACACTTACTGTACAGTGGTGAAACCAGTGGCACTTACCACAATAAACATCCTCGTTCAGAAAGGGGAAGAAGAATGGAGACATTCTTCATTACCCTGGGTATGGGAAATGTTCATTATCAGCCCTTTACTCTATTCTCTTAAGAATTCCCTTCTCCATTGTTCTCTGTGACTCAGACGTCACTATTTGGCTACATTTGAATGGCTGTTGAGTATGACATCCTTGGAAGTTGCACAGCTTTTTTTTCAGGCTTTTCCTAGATAATTGAGAGCTGAAGTTTTGTTTTAAAGTTTGGAATAGTCACAAGTTCTGTTAGCTAAGGCTTTTGGTTTCTTTTTTCACTATGGCCCTTAAAAGCTTAGTAAACCTCTTTGTTCCTAGTCAGATTTATATGCCAATACCACTTTTTTTTTTTTTTTTTTTTTTTTAGACAGGTAGTTCTTGGGTTGGGTTTATTTCTTTGATTTCCTACCTCCATACATCTCTCCTGACGTTATTATGGCAGGTACCTTCTGTCTATAAGCTTTGATGGGAGAGCCATCCTCTTAACTACATTTTCATCCTTAGGTATTTTTTTTCCAAGTGAGAAAAAAAGTTAATTACCCTAATTAACCTATTGAAAATTTCCAAAATATCTATGATGTTTACACCCTTAGGTATGATCTTTGCTGCAAGGCTGAGTTTTAATGATCCTTTGTCATTTAACAGGCTTTCTAAAGTTTATCTCCTGCTGCTTGGAGTTGAAAATCACAAACATGAGGCTCAAATTCTGGTTGCCTCTGTTCCCTGATTTCAGCTTGACAAAGTAAGCATTGCTCTCCAAGCTCTACTCGTTTTTAATAATAGCTTGCCAAATGCATCCAGTAGTACCCAACACACACTTATTTTTCAACTTCTTATCCTGCTCAAATTTCAGTAAATATATTTTTTGCCTCCCAGGTTATTGTGTGTGATAGTTACATTAAATGTTTTACCATTGCATAAAAATCCCTTGTTTCTAGTCTCCAATACTAGTTTCCTATGTATACCAAATAAGCTGTAAGCTGATGCCACATATTTTCAATATGCCTGATGTCTTATTCAGATCATAAAGTGACAGGGAAATCCTCGATGGAAGTGGTGAGGGAAATGTAAAACTCATTTCCTGGTCTGGCAAACTGCAGAGAGTGCCTCATTAAACTGGCAGAAGGCACAAACGTGAAGTATTTAATAATTCTTTCACTGGACAAATGGAGAACATTCTATATGCTAAGCAGTATGTTGGCCAATTGGAGAACAGAATTCAAAGGAAATTACAAAAACCTACCAGAAAATTGTTTCAACGTTACAGGAAAAAAGCAAACAAATATAATTACAGAAAGTAGGAACTTAAGAAAGTTGCTCTAGGGCAATCAGGTTTCACACGGAAGATAGGATGTTTCTCTGATTAGAATGTTTCTCAGAGAAATAAACTTGAAAATCAGCCTAGGCAAAAAACTTGGAAAATGATCAGAGAGCAAAATCAGAGACAACCACTGATAATATGTGGTAAATGTGCTTCTAGTTTTTATTTCACAAAGTGGTTTTAAAAATCACACTAAGGGGACCTCCCCTGTGGTACAGTGGATAAGAATTCGCCTGCCAACACAGGGGACATGGGTTGGATCCTTGGTCNAACTTGGAAAATGATCAGAGAGCAAAATCAGAGACAACCACTGATAATATGTGGTAAATGTGCTTCTAGTTTTTATTTCACAAAGTGGTTTTAAAAATCACACTAAGGGGACCTCCCCTGTGGTACAGTGGATAAGAATTCGCCTGCCAACACAGGGGACATGGGTTGGATCCTTGGTCCAAGATTCCACATGCCTGTGGAACAACAAAGTCTGTGCACTGCAATTAGAGAATCTTCACTGTCGCAAATACTGAAGCCCCATACACCTAACGCCTGTGCTCCTCTCACGAAGGGAACCCACTGCAATGACAAGCTGTTCACCACAAGGAGGGCCCAGCACAGCCAAAAATAATATTTTTTTAAAATAAAATATAAAGTATTTTTTAAAATTCTCTCTAAAAAAAAAAAAAAAATGTCACACCAGAGAAGCTTCAGGGCAGTCCAGTGATTAGGATTCTGTGCTTTCCTGGTCCAGGGCTGGAGTTAAAGCCCTGGTGAGAGAACTAAGATCCCACAGGACACAACCAAAACAACATAAAAATCACACTAGACTGTTGTGTAGTCTTTTTGTGTGTGTGAAATTAGGGCAAGGATCAAAGGAACCAATTTTTCCTTTTGCCTCCAGTAATATGTACTCACTTCATAGTGTTGGTAGGTGTACTTAGTGAATGTTTCTCACAGGTTGAAGTA
The DNA here is from genome assembly GCA_006410615.1 of Neotragus moschatus. Lineage (NCBI taxonomy): Eukaryota > Metazoa > Chordata > Mammalia > Artiodactyla > Bovidae > Neotragus > Neotragus moschatus. The sequence continues at coordinate 1,519,936 of SJYA01001444.1, forward strand.
TTTTGTGGGTGGTTTTGATGTGAGGACCAAGCAGATCTTTACTTATTGAGGACTTTGTTCTAATACTGATTCAGGAACACCTGGGTGTCAAGTATTTTCACAAGAAGGCTGAATTTCATGCAAACACCATCTATTCACCTGTCTGCTCTTTATCATTTTTTTAATCCTTCTAGGTGTGTTAACATTTTATTTTACTGTTAGTTGCTATTTCTTTTGCACAATTCCCAGTGAAACAATTTAGATACTTGGTGCACTCTGTTCAGTCATGCAAAAGTTAATGTTCCTCTCTAGAAAGACACTTTCCAACATTTAGTTGAGAAATACTGTATCTTATCTTCAGAACATTTTTGTTTTCTTTGTAGTCTCTAGTCTAGAAATGGATACTTTTGATACCTGAACATAATTCCTATTAAAAACATCATGGAATCAAAGTATTCCATTTGAAGAATCGCATTGCATGAGTCCTTTCGGGAGGCCATCTTGTGGTTGAAATAAAGGAGCTGCTGCTGCTGCTGCTAAGCAGCTTATGTCTTGTCCGACTCTTCGCGACCCCACGGACTGCAGCCCACCAGGCTCCCCCGTCCCTGNAAAGGCAACAAAAACTGTTTTGTAAGATGATGTGGGCTGTAGGTAAGGTACATCTGTTCTTTTAAGGTGTTCTTGAGACTATGTTTAAAAATGTTTTAATTTTTTTGGAACAGTTTTTGATTTACAGAAAAATTGAGCAGGTAGTACAGAGTTACCATATAAACTACTCCCTTTTCCCCCACCCGCATACACAGTTTCTCCTGTTAACTTTAGTATGGTACGTTTGTTACATTGAATGGACCGATATGGGTACATTATTACATAAAGTCCCTAGTTTATTCTCATTGCCTAAGTTTAAACCTAATATCCTTTTTCCAGCCCAAGATCCTATTTAGAATATCATATAAATTTAATGGTTATATGTCCTTAGTCTTCTTTGGTTGGTTGTGACAGTTTTTTAGGCCTGCTTTGTTTTCTATGGCTTTTACAGGCTGAAAATTCATACAGTGATGTCCTAACTTCAGTGCCTCAAAATATGACTATATTTGGAGATAGGATCTTTAAAGAAGTAGAATGAGGTCATTAGCATGGGCCCTACATGTTATGATGAAACTTCAATAATGTTATAATGATAACTTTCCTCTGTGTACTGCTTTTTTGGAAAAAGAAAAGCTTAGCAGCCGCCAGAACAATGAGGAAATAAATTTTTGTTGTTTGAGTTATCCAGTCTTTGGTACTCTCTTATGGCAGCCCTAGCAAAGTAACACAGTGATCTTGACAGTTTCTAGGGGGTACTGGCCAGATATTTTGTAGGGTGACCTGCTATTGGAATTTGTTTTTCTCATGATAAGACTGGTATTAGGGTTTTTGAGGAGGAAGATCACAGAGGTTCAGTGCCCTTTTCATCACGTTGCATGTAGGCTACATACTGTGAACATGACTTTACCATGTTGATATTGACCTTACTCACCTGCTTGAGGTAGTAGTAGTGTTTGTCAAATTGCTCCGGAGTATACTCTCCCCTGTCCACTTTCCTCTTTCCATACTGTACTCTTTGGGAGTCCCTTTGCACAGTCCATACTTAAGGAGTAGAGAGTTAAGTTCTCCCTACTTTATGATGGAGTATCTACATAAGTTATTTGGAATGCCTCTGCATAGAAGATTTGTCTCTTCTCTCCAGTTTATTTTAATCACTTATTTATGTCAGCATTCATAAATATTTGTGTCATATTTGTGTTGTAATCTAGTACTGCTTTATTTTATTGCCCAAATTATTCCACTTTTGGACACGGGTAGCTCTTTGAGTTGTCTACTCTACACCTTTGACATCCTCCCATCTTCTCCATCCCTCTTTTGGAGCATCATCTTACTTCCTGGCACTGCAAGATGCTCCAGGCTCATTTTGTATATTTCTTGCCCCAGTTCTAAGAATCAGCTATTGCTTTACTGATCCCTGATTACTTTCATTACTTAGAGAATGGTATTAGAACAAAAGTAAGTGTTTTTGTTGCTACTGGGGGATGTTTCCTTTAGATTTTCTACAATTTTTTTCTTCCAAGTTTATTTTTCAAATATCACTTGTTTTTGTTGTCTATAATAAAAGGATTCAATTCTCCAGTATTTTTTGATTACCTCTCTTGAGTTGTAAGCTATGGAAGTATTTCAGTATATACTAAAATGCATTTCACACCAAGTAGCAAAAAAAGTTACGACATTTCAAATGATTACAAGGTTAACTTTGTTAGTTCCATTTTTAAGTAATCTGACTTGATCCAAATATATTCTTTTTGACTTTGAGGTCAGTTACCATGAATGTAAGACTGAAACAGCAGTGGGTAAGAAGGTTGTTGCATTTTGTGGTTTGTGTTTGATGTGAGAAACTTCATTATATGCATCAAAGAATGGGCATATTTCTATATTTCTTTCCAGTTGGTGCATTAAGGGCTTTAAAACACTCATTCTCATTCATCTGTCACACAGTCTATAAGATGACTTTTGCAAATATTAATGATTGTCATTTAAATGAGTAATTTTAAGAACCTTATAGCAATGATTGTTCTAATATGGAGTCATCTAAGAAATAAATATGATAATTTATGGTCATTTCTGGTTGTGTTAGTTTCATAGAGATACTGTACCAAATTGCCTCAGACTGACTTTAAACCAACAGAAATTTGTTCTTTCACAGTTCTCCAGCCTACAGGTATTTGATTGAAATTAAAGGTTTTGACAAGGTCATGCATTGTGTGCTCGAGAGTCCTCCCCACCATTCTCTTCTTCCTTCTTCTCTTTCTCTCTACTCTAGGGGAGGATGTTTTCTTGCCTCTTCCAAGTTTCTGTTGGTTCCCAGCAGTCTTTGGCTTTCCTGGGCTGTAGACAATTTACTCCAGTCTCTGCTGCTGTGGTCACATGGCATTTTCCCAGTGTCTGTCTCTCTTTTTCTTAAGATGCCAGTTATACTGGCTTAGGACCCACTTTAATCCAGTATGACCTCATTTTAATATGTTTGTCAAGACCCTATTTCCAAATAAGGCCATGTTCACAGTTAATGGAAGTGGGGGTAGGACTTCGACATATATTCTTAGTTCAGTTCAGTCACTCAGTCATGTCTGATTCTTTGCCACCCCATGAATCGCAGCACACCAGGCCTCTTTGTCCATCACCAACTCCCAGAGTTTACCCAAACTCATGTCCATCGAGTCGGTGATGCCATCCAGCCATCTCATCCTCTGTCGTCCCCTTCTCCTCCTGCCCCCAATCCCTCCCATCATCAGGGTCTTTTCCAATGAGTCAACTCTTCGCATGAGGTGGCCAAAGTATTGGAGTTTCAGCTTCAGCGTCAGTCCTTCCAATGAACACCCAGGACTGATCTCCTTTAGGATGGACTGGCTGGATCTCCTTGCAGTCCAAGGGACTCTCAAGAGTCTTCTCCAACACCCCAGTTCAAAAGCATCAATTCTTTGGCGCTCAGCTTTCTTTTAGTCCAACTCGCACATCCATATATGACCACTGGAAAAACCATAGCCTTGACTAGATGGACCTTTGTTGGCAAAGTAATGTCTCTGCTTTTGAATATGCTGTCTAGGTTGGTCATAACGTTCCTTCCAAGGAGTAACATATCTTCTAGCAGAACACAATTCAATCTATAACACTGTCATATTCATAAACTAGATTTTTGTAGCTGTGTGTAATAATGTGCATGATCTGATGCAAACCATGGTTGTTGATCTTTCTGGTCTTCCCAAATCCGAGTTGTTTCCAAGGAAATAGCGGTTAATTTAATCCTGTGAAGGGAAAGTCTTGCAGCCCAGCTCATCAATGATCACGTTTTTCTAAATTTGAGAAATTGAGCTTATGTTTCTTTAAAGGTGAACAAAGAATGAATAGATTGAAATTGATTTTTGATATTACAAAGTCAGAGACGCAGGACTAGAATGTCATCCTCATCAATGAATATTAATATATTTACTTGATAATAAATTTCAGGGACTGAATAAAATATTTTACCACTAAATATGGGCAAAGCACTTTGGAGAATTCAAAATAATTATATTTCCTATGCCCTCAATCGGAGAAGGCAATGGTAACACACTCCAGTACTCTTGTCAGGAAAATCCTGTGGGTGGAGGAGCCTGGTAGGCTGCAGTCCATGGAGTCGCACAGAGTCGGACACAACTGAGCGACTTCATTGTCACTTTTTACTTTCATGCTTTGAAGAAGGAAATGGCAGCCCACCCCAGTGTTCTTGCCTGGAGAATCCCAGGGACGGGGGAGCCTAATGGGCTGCCGTCTATGGGGTCGCACAGAGTTGGACACGACTGAAGCGACTTAGCAGTAGCAGCAGCAGCATGCCCTCAATATTCTTGAGTCAAGATAAAACCATAAAAATTTTGATGATCAGCTTCTTGGTTCTTTGTATCTTTAGAAATCTATAGTAGATTTGTTTTTTAAAATGCACTCTCATAATTATATAGTTCAAAGAATACAGAAAGAAAATAAAAAATTAAAATTAACTGATTTCTGTTTTCCCTCTCCAGAGCTTACCAGTTTTAAGAACTTTTTGATAATTTAGGAATTTTCTATACTAAATTTCATTCTTAAAAAAATAAAAAACTTTGAGTGGCATCATTATTGATCCTGTATCATAATTTTTTTCCCTATACAATTGATAATATAATTTGTACATCAGTGTATGTCAGCATATAAAAATCTGCCTTATTCATTTTAAGGGCTTAATAGCAGTCCACTGTATGGTTCACTAAAAGCAGATGTTCACTGTTACAGACATGCTATAGGTTTTTGAATTAGATTAGACTCCATCTAATTCATGGAGTATGCTTATCCATGGTTCTAAGTCCCTAAAGTGGGATTGCTGGCTCAGAGGGATGAGCATTTAAAATTGTGATTAAAATACTCTACTGTTAACTTGCCTTCCAAAAAGACTGAAACTTTGGTGTTCTACCAACATGCTTGTTCAACATTCATTTTCTGTAGTCAAGTAAAGTTTCTTAACTGCAGGTTTAACTGAAGCATTTTATTGTTGTCATTGTTCAGTCACTCAGTCATGTCCGACTCTTTGTGACCCCATGGACTGCAGCATGCTAGGCTTTCCTGTCCTTCACCATCTCCTGGAGCTTGCTCAAACTCATGTCCATTGAGTTGGTGGTGCTCTCCAACCATCTCGTCTTCTGTCATCCCTTTCTCCTGCCTTCAGCAGTGCTTTCCCAGCATCAAGGCCTTTTCTAATGAATCAGCTCTTCTCATCAGGTGGCCAGAATATTGGAGCTTCAGCATCAGTCATTCCAATGAATATTCAGGATCGATTTCCTTTAGGATGGACTGGTTGGATCTCCTTGCAGTCCAAGGGACTCTCAAGAGTCTTCTCCAACACCACAGTTTAGAAGCATCAATTCTTCAGCACTCAGCTTTCATTATAGTCCAACTCTCAACATCCATACATGACTACTGAGAAAACCATAGCTTTGACTATACAGACCTTTGTTGGCAAAGTAATGTTTCTGCTTTTTAATATGCTGTCTAGGTTTGTCACAGCTTTCCTTCCAGGGAACAAGTATCTGTCAATTTCATGGCTACAGTCACCATCTCCAGTGATTTTGGAACAAAAGAAAATAAAGTCTGTCACTGTTTCCATTTTTACCCCATGTATTTTCCACGAAGTGATGAGACCAGAGGCCATGATCTTCGTTTTTTGAATGTTGAGTTTTAAGCCAGCTTTTTCTCTCTCCTATTTCACTTTCATCAAGAGACTCTTTAGTTCCTCTTCACTTTCTACCATAAGGGTGGTGTCATATACATATCTGAGGTTATTGACATTTCTCCCCACAACTTTGATTCCAGGTTGTTCTTCATCCAGCCTGGCATTTTGTATGATGTACTCTGCACATAAGTTAAATAAACAGGCTGACAAGATACAGCCTTGACGTACTCCTTTCCCAATTTGGAACCAGTCCATTGTTCCTTGTCTGATTCTAACTGTTGTTTCTTGACCTGCATACAGAATTCTCAGGAGGCAGGTAAGGTGGTCTGGTATTCCCATCTCTTTAAGAATTTTTCCACAGTTTGTTGTGATCCATACAATCAAAGGCTTTAGCGTAGTCAGTGAAGCAGAAGTAGATGTTTTTATTCTGCTTTTGTCACAATTTCACATTGTTGCCATATTTTTCTCAGCCTAAGTGTATCAAACTCTGTATTTGAATAATAGCTTTTATAAAAACTTTGAAGGGAACAAAGCTTTGGAAAGTATAGTAAAAAATAGAAATGGTTAGTTTTAACAAACAGAGAAATGGTACAAGTAATACAAATCACTTTTGAAAATATGCACATAAAATCTCTGTATAGGAAAACTTGAAAAATTTTGCTTTGTTTTGTTTTTAATAAAAGCTTCAGCTTATGATATTGTGAGAAATGGGAGCAAAACGTTTTGTGTTTTTTTTTTTCCCCCTGAAGATAAAATGAAATCTGGATAATTCTTAGGTTGCTTTAAGGTAAGAAAATGGAATTGAGTAGAAATGGATTGATCACCCCTCCCTGTCCCCAGTTGTAAACTTGAGTGCTATCAAAAACATTGTGAGAAAGTCTTGGTGGTGATATTAACTATTACTTATTGAAGTTTTTGTGCCCAGCTTTTATATATTTCCCACTTAATCTTCACAATAACCCTATGAGGTAGACATTTATTATGTCTACCATTTTAGAGTTGAGAAAACCAAGGATTAGAGAATAGTTAATTTCCCCATATTCACACAGCTAGTGAATGGTATAGATAGGCATCATCAGCTTGTGTTCTGAAGTCTAGGTGACCAGTCATAATCAGAAAACTTAAAAAGCGGAATTGAAAAAATTGGCCTTGACAACCATTAAACATGAGTAAGTAAAAGAAACTGTTTTTAGAGTGGTTTCTAGAAAAGTAAATGTGTGTATTGGCAATGATGATCGTCAACATACATCACTGATATGTTAAAGTGGTTTTATTATGTGCACATCTATTTGCAACCACAGCAGACACTATATAGAACTTATTATAGTCCCTACATTGTATGAGTTTACAACCTACCACAGAAAAATCTATGTATTAACTCTGATGTGCTGTTAGAGCTTTGTAAAGCATAGCAAGCTGTGCTTAAACACCAGCCTTTTGGTTCTCATGTATGTAAGTCAATAATTTTCTTATCATTAACAGGGTAAACAATAAAAGTAAACAGAGGGAAAGAAGAACCTATAGACTTATTTATTCATTTGTTGTTTGTTGACTACAGGGTCATAGGCTTTAGGACAGCAAGAAGGTGTCCGGTACCTTTGGAAGATCTATCAGCTTTAAAAAGGTATTAATATAATGGGAAGAAGGTGAAACTATTTGAAGGACAAATTGTTCTCACCTTGCTGATGTGATTTTTAAACTTAGAATTCCATGGAAGACTGAATTTATTACCTTATTTGTATCATTAAGTTCACATCAGATAGAAGAGATCTTTTAAAATGTTCCTTTTTTTTTCTTGGCATATATGACAATTGCGGCTTTCATTTCAATCCCAAAGAATGACAATGCCAAAATGTTCAAACTGCCATACAGTTGCATTCGTTTCACATGCTAGCAAGGTACTGCTTGTAATCCTTCAAGCTAGGCTTCAGCAATATGTGAACAGAACTTCCAGATGTACAAGCTGGATTTAGAAAAGGCTGAGGAAACAGATCAAATTGCCAACATCCATTGGATTGTAGAAAAAGCAAGAGAATTCCAGAAAAATATTTACTTCTGTTTCATTGACTAAAGCCTTCGACTGTGTGGATCACAACAAACTGGAAAATTCTTCAAGAGATAGGAATATCAGATCACGTGACCTGTCTCCTGAGAAACCTGGATGCAGGTCAAGAAGCAACAGTTAGACCTGGACAAGGAACAACAGACTCGTTCCAAATTGGGAAAGGAGTACGTCAAGGCTGTATCTAGTCATCCTGCTTATTTAACTTGTATACAAAATGCATCATCCGAAATGCTGGGCTGGATGAAGCACAAGCTGGAATCAGGATTGCCAGGAGAAATATCAACAACCTCAGATATGCAGATGAAACCACCCTTATGGCAGAAAGTGAAGAGGAACTAAAGAGCCTCTTGATGAAAGTGAAATAGTAGAGAGAAAAAGCTGGCTTAAAACTCAACATTCAGAAAACAAAGATCATGGCCTCCAGTCCCATCACTTCATGGAAAATAGATGGGAAGAAATTTGAAACAGTGACAGATTTTGTTTTCTTGGGCTCCAGAATCACTGCAGACAGTGACTATAGCCAGGCAATTGAAAGACACTTGCTCCTTGGAAGGAAAGCTGTGGCAAACCTAGACAGTGTATTAAAAAGCACTTTGAGGACAAAGGGCCATATAGTCAAAGCTATGGTTTTTCCAGTAGTCATGTATGGATGTGAAAGTTGGGCCATGAAGAAGGCTGAGTGCCAAAGAATTGATGCGTTCAAGTTGTGGCTCTAGAGAAGACTCTTAAGAGTCCCTTGGACAGCAAGGAGATCAAACCAGTCAATCCTAAAGGATATCAACCTTGAATAGTCATTGGAAGGACTGAGGCTGAAGCTCCAATCCTTTGGCCACCTGATGGAAAGAGCCGACTGATTGGAAAAGACGCTGATGCTGGGAAAGATTGAGGGCAAGGAGAAGGGGGCGACAGAGAATGAGATAATTGGATGGCATCACTGAATGAATGAATGTGAGTTTGAGCAAAGTGTGGAAAATAGTGAAGGACAGGGAAGCCTGGCCTGCTGCAGCCCATGGGGTGAAAAAGAGTCAGACACGACTTTGTGACTGAACAACAACGAATGACAGTTCCTAAATTGCTTGACATGTTTTATATTGTTAGTGAGTTGTTCAAGTAAATAAAAGAGAAATATCTGAAAGAAAACTGTTTTAAAAGCTTTGCTTTCTCATTTTTGATGTACTGGTTTCATTAAATTTACAATGGTAAACCTTTTCTTGTAAGATTAATGGAAGAAAAAGTTTCAGATTAATTTGGAGATGATCACACTTTTGTGTTGCATCTCTAGAATTTACTTTTATTAATTCTCATAGCTCTTTATTATTTAAGCAAACATCCCCCCCCCCCTTTTTTTTTTCCAGGGCATAAGTAATCTTGCTGCTATGCTTCCAGGCTGTAGTTCTGAATCATCCTAAATTTTGAACAGAAGGTGAACCTCTGAGGTTAGTCAAAATAGCAGTTGGTGTTTCTTCTGGCTGTTCCTCTACTTGTTTGTTTCCTTTTAGCTAAAGTTATTTAAAGTTTTCAAGAGTGCTAATGAGTCATTAGCTTTTAAAGAACTTTAAAGGTATAGTTGGAAAAGAGGAAATTGGAAGAAAGATCAGAAAAAGAAGCTTGAAATTGATACCCAGTCCAGTTATTGGCCTTAAGTGTAGTACTATTTAGTGCCTGTTTTGCCTTATTCTAATAATACCATTATAATAGAACATATAATAACAGTTAGAAGACAAGTAAGTACACTTGACTCATGAGTAAATAAGGTATAACAAAGGAATGCATCTTCCCTAATTCACAGTGTTCAACTGAGAAGTCAGGATCTGCCACTGATAGAAGTATTTAACATTCTGAGAATACAGCAAAGACTAGTTGCAAGTTCTAAAAGCCTGGGTTGTAATAGCCCATTGTTGTATTTAAGTTGGTGTCTATTACTTCCATAAAATCTGGCTTTCATACTTTTTGTGATTGTGCAATACTAAGAAATAGTTTTGGAGAAGGCAACAGCAACCCACTCCAGTACTCTTGCCTGGAAAATCCCATAGATGGAGGACCCTGGTAGGCTGCAGTCCATGGGGTCACTAAGAGTTGGACACGACTGAGCGACTTCAGTTTCACTTTTCACTTTCATGTATTGGAGAAGGAAATGGCAACCCACTGTAGTGTTCTTGCCTGGAGAATCCCAGGGATGGGGGAGCCTGGTGGGCTGCCATCTTTGGGGTCGCACAGAGTCGGACACGACTGAAGCGACTTAGCATCAATAAATAGTTTTGTTCTTAGAATAGAGGAAAGGATCTGAAAGGATGCATTTGGTAAATATTTAATGCCTGCTATATGCTAAGGCCTGGGGTACAAAAATGAAGAAACATCTGCCTACTATGTGTGTCATTGATTCTTGAACAGGGTTGTATATCTGAGTTGGAGAAAGTATAAAAATGACTTGTAGGCGTTTAAAACTTTTTACTGTGGAAGTTTTCAAGCTAGTTTACACTTTTGTCCCCATACCCATCACCTAGATTTAATAGTTATTAACATATGTCTTTCCCCCCTACTTTTCCATCTCAATTATATATTAAGAAACCTGGTCTTCGGGGGTTCCAGGTGACCTAGTGGTTAGGATTCTAGGCTTCATTGGTTCGGTCCCTGGTCAGGGAACTGAGAGACCACAAGCTACATGATGTGGCAAAAAAAAAAAGAAAGAAAGAAACCTTGTCTTGTGGGCTGTCTCACCTTGTAGATTTGTCTGATTGTTTCTTTTGATACTGTTTAGCCAGTACCTTTGTCCCCTTGTAATTCCTTCACACTGGAAAGTGAAAGTCGCTCAGTCGTGTCCAACTCCTTGAAACCCAATGGACTATACAGTCCATGGAATCTCTAGGCCAGAATATTGGAGTGGGTAGCCTTTTCCTTCTTCAGGGGATCTTCCCAACCCAGGAATCGAACCCAAGTCTTCCACATTCCAAGATTGGGAAGATGCCCTGGAGAAGGGAAAGGCTACCCACTCCAACATTTTGGGCTTCTCTTGTGGCTCATCTGGTAAAGAATCCACCTGCAATGTGGGAGACCTAGATTTGATTCCTGGGTTGGAAAAGTCCCTTGGAGAAGGGAAAGGCTACACGAGAATTCCATGGACTGCATAGACCATGGGGATCACAAAGAGTCAGACACGACTGAGTGACTTTAACTTTTACACTGCAAGTGAGAGCCAAAAGCTCAGTTGGATTCAGGTAAACATTTTTGGTGAAAATAGTAATTATGAGGTCATAATATTGTGTCTCATAAGACATTTAATAATCTGTAGGGGTGATATTTTGGTAACCTTTGAATTTTTGATTTACCATCAACTTTTCTTCTAAGACTGCGTGAATCAGCTGTTTTTTTTTAGGTTTGACAATATGACTGCTTTCTAAATCTATTCTACCTTCTGCGCTCATGGTTTTCTTTCATTAACTAGAGCTATTTGATAACCCTCTTCAGTAAGTCTTGGATTATGGGAGGCTAAATAGATAAACCTTTTTTCTTACAATCTTCAAAATAATTACATCTCACAGGTTTATATAAGCTTTTAAATTAGAATTAGAAAAAATTAGAAAAATTAGATTTTTCCCCCTTTGAGCTAAATTGATTAGAGCTATGCTTTCCTGCAAACTCTTGACACGAGCATTAACATGAAATTTTCTATTCTTGCTTGCCAACCAAAAAATTCCAGTTGTTTCTGGCAACCATTTGAGCAGAATTTTAGAGCTCTGATGATATAAATGTAAAATCATATAATAATTTCTGATGTGTGAGCTTTTTTAACATTAAATAACACTCATTCTCTCTTTTTTAAACTATTTTTTGAAGACAGAAAAACAGATATATTTTAAAAGTCAGGATGTGGGATCAAGGAGGACAACCTTGGCAGCAGTGGCCTTTGAACCAGCAACAATGGATGCAGTCATTCCAGCACCAGCAGGATCCAAGTAAGGAAACATTGAATTTTGGGGAGTGGAGTAGGGAGGTATGTAGAAATGGGTGGAAGATAGGCACAAGGATTAAGGGAGGTAGAATTGAAATTGGTTTATTGGGTCATTTTATGGTTGGATTTTAATTTTTTCTCTTGACTCTTCTTACCTAGCATACATATCAAGGAATGGATTTCCCTTTGGAATATTTTCTCAAAGGGTAGAAAATTTTGTATAGATTTCATATTTTTAAAACTGATTTAGTTCTTGTTTTCTGAAGAAAGTCTTTCTTAAATGTGTTGCTTAAGTTAATCATATTTCTGCTGTTAATTCTGAGTCTTAAGATTCTATGTAGATCATAATCAACTGATGGTATACTATATAATTTTAAAACCTCTCTTTAATATGGAGTATCTCAAGCTTATATAGATGCAGAAAAGGGTATAGGGATCCCCCATTTATTACTGCGTTCTAACAGTGGTTAATTCATAGCCAATTTTGCTTAATTGGTATGACCCCTTCTACTGCCCTGTGTTTACTGAGTTAATGCTTTCCTATTTCTTTTTTTTTAATAGCTACATAGCATTCTGTTACAGGACTGTACTGTAATAAATCCACTTTTAGATGATTGATTGTCTCTGATTTGACTTTTTGAAGACATTCCCCTAATTTTGTATGCATACCGTTATTACTTGTCTAGTTATTTTCTTAGGAAAAAAAGCTAAGAAATAGGTTTGATAGATCACAGTTGTACATTTAAAGTTTTAGATATACATTACCAAGTTTAACTGCACTTTTGTCAAAATGTATGAGAATATATTTATTTAATCTTAGCTAAACTGAGATGTAAAAACCTGTGTCTTAGTCTACATTGTTTATTAATACTATTAGATCTTAAAATGTTAGCTATAGTTTTTTGATGATTTTTAAACCTTTTATTATGAAATAATTATAAGTTTATAGGAAGTTGCAGAGGGATTACAGGGAATCTCATGAAATCTTTATCTTGTTTCCTTGAGTGATTACATTTTACATTTTACATGTTTATGTTATAACACGAAAACCGGGAAATGGACATGGGTAGTATCACATGTATGTACAGTTCCAGTCACTTTAATCACATAAGTAAAAGCTATTCATTTTTGATGGGGATAGAGAAAACAATGAATTTTGAATAAAAATGAGTAAGAAGTTGTTGAGATATATTTTGACTAGAGAAAGGAGTTAAATAAAGACGCTAAACAAAGGTGACTGAGAAGGAACAGAAATAGCTAGCTCTACTCACCTGAGGTGTGTAGGATCCAGTGTAGACCTGAATGGGACCTATCTGAGAAAGAGTGAGTTTAATCATTTGTTCTTATAGTGATTTTTAAGAAAGAGTAAGAGTTTTTAAAAATTCAATGAACTAAGGTACAGGGAATACATTTTCTTATGAGTAATACTAGAAATTGGTTATTTTGTAAAGTCCTTTTCTGAATGTCTTAAGTCATTTATTTTGTAACCTGCATATGCATTATTTTTAAGCATTTTTTTCCACTATAACATTCTATAATATTTAAAATCTCTAGTAAGGATTAACTGAAATGCTTGTTGTACATAGAGGCATGTTCTTTTAGCTCCTACATTCTGAATGTCAAATTTTGCTGTGTTAAATTTTGTTAGGCCAGATTGACTGGGCTGCCTTGGCTCAAGCTTGGATTGCCCAAAGAGAAGCTTCAGGACAGCAAAGCATGGTAGAACAACCACCAGGAATGATGCCAAATGGACAGGATATGTCTACAATGGAGTCTGGTCCAAATAATCATGGGAATTTCCAAGGGGATTCAAACTTTAACAGAATGTGGCAACCAGGTTTGTTGTTTATGTTTTCCAAATTTTAGGACTCAATTTTAAAATAAAATGAGGATTAAAATTAAAATTGTTTAATCTGCTTAGTTTTATGACTTCTTGAAATGAATACTTCTTGAAGACTAGGTAGTTTCAGTTAGATTTGACCTTGAAATTTTATAGTTAAAATTATTCTATACTCATTCTCCTAGCATTGTGGCACTCAGTTTGATTCTTTTCTTGGTTCTTCATTCCTAGGCTGACAGGGGCTGGGAACACTGGAAACCTCACTTGGCATCTAGGGAAGAGAGCATTCTATGTCTCTCTGTTGCAACCTCTGGCCTTTCAGCAGCAGCACTGGCAGAGCAAAACATGTCTAGTCTCTAATTAAAGAAAAATTGTGTCATTTTGTGACAGATTAGTCTGTCAGAGATACTCTGCCCCTACCATCGGCTCATTTTTCTATTCCCTTTTTTTTCAGATAGTAAAAATCTTCCATAAGTTTTTATCTGTATATTTTTTTTGTTTGCTTTTTTTTACGTTATAGTGTGATTTAGGTTCCTTGATGCTAGTTCAGTTTTCTGACTTGTGTTATTTTTAACAATCACTTCAAATTATTTGTAGACAAAGCTTACATTTGAGTATGTTAACAGTGAAGTCATAGCTCCGTTTTCTTATTAATACTTATTGTTTCTCAGTGTGAGAATGGAAAACTCAAGAAGTAATTCTCTGATATCACTTTTAAAATAATATTGAATATTCTAATCTTTAATATTGAGAGACAGAGTTCGTTTCTAGTTTTCTTGAGTCTGTGCCAAATTTTCCCACATTTGAAAATGTTTTGGTTCCTAAGTTCATCGATGATTCATCTTGGCATTCTCATTCCCCAACTTTACTGTGCTGGCTTTGTGTCCCAGGCAAGTGATTTAAACCTCTGTGTGCCTCAGTTTCCCCTCCTGAAATTGGCGAAAATAGTACCTGATTTCTCCCTACCTCACAGGGATGTTGTGAGGATAAATGTGTTCATGGAAGAAAGAAATTATATAAAAATCTGAAGGTATTATTTTTATGGTATTGTTATTGAACACAGATAGAAAAATTGAACAAAAATTTACTTTGGATTTTGTTATGTTCATTAAAAGTAATTTTGGGTATTTGGTTTCCATTTGTTTAGAATATAAATTAGAGTAGTAGTTAGTGCATTTGAATTATTTATTAGGTTCATTGCTTATTTTTAAGATATACAAAAGGAATTTGACCAAGAAGTCATAGATTTTTTAATCTTTTTCTTTACTGAAAAGTCTAGCTTTCTTGAGATCTTAAAAATTTGTGTTGATTTTGTTATAACCCCCTGTTGAATGTTTTTATGCCTGAATCCTAAATAGAATGGGGAATGCATCAGCAGCCCCCACACCCCCCTCCAGATCAGCCGTGGATGCCACCAACACCAGGCCCAATGGACATTGTTCCTCCTTCCGAAGACAGCAACAGTCAGGACAGTGGGGAATTTGCCCCTGACAACAGGCATATATTTAACCAGAACAATCACAACTTTGGTGGACCACCCGATAATTTTGCAGTGGGGCCAGTGAACCAGTTTGACTATCAGGTGAAAGATATTTTGTTGCTTTAATATTGTAGATGTGCACGTAATCCATTCTTTGGAAGTGTCTCATCACGAGTATCTAAGATATGTGTTTCACTTTTCAGTCTTGTACAGATAAGCACATATGTGTCAAAAAAGTTACTAGTTTTTGAGTATTAAAATCATTAGGTTTTTGTTTTCTCGTTTTTGATTTGCTTAGGAAAATGGTATAAAGGACTGTTAGGGAAAAAATTGGATAAAATGAGAAATGTGTAAGTGCAATAGCTATGATGTTTTGTTTTCTAATTTATAATTTCAAGATGGTACCTTTAAATATTATTATTTTTTTTACCTTTAAATACTAAATAAAGTTTAGAAAATGCACAGTAGTTGAATACATTATTTATCAAAAATAGATTATGTTTAAGACATGAATGAAATACATGAAGACCATAGATCATCTTCGTAAATGCAGTTACTTCTGCTGTGTAGAGTAAGACTTTTTCTAGTGTTGTCATTTTTTTTTTTCCCATTCTAACATGACATGTTAATGGAATTGTACATACTTCCTTTGTAGCATCTGATTCATTCCTAGGGACATAGAACTCTATGGGGAATAGTGTCATGTGGGGCTTTATTTTCTCTAATCACTTTGCCAGAGTCTACCCTAAATTATAGTGCTAGGTGTTATTTTGAAATAATTGTATGCCATTTGTTATCTTTAAGCTATCATTTAAAATTTTGGAAAAAAAACACCATATGTTGTTTCACTAATGTATGGATAATGGTCATAAACGTGAACAATATTAACCTTCAGACAGTACTCCCCTTATTCATACGTACTTAGATACCTTTTGTATAAGAATATTTTATATACAGATATGACAACTTTTGTTTGTTTTGAAAAAAATGTAGTCATGGGGAGCTTCTCCTCACACAACATTTGCTCATAGATCCCCATGCTAACAATATAAAAAGCTCTGTTGGCATCTGGCTTGGAAAAGCCTCTGAAAATAGCAAAATTGCAACAACAGCAAAATTAATAGAATGATTCAGTAGCTTTTATCTTTGATTAGTTGTTTCTTGCAAGATTATAGAAATAACAAGTTCATAAGTAGGAAGTTGTAATTGATTTAAATTTTTTTTCCTGTAATTTTCTAGTTACAGAAAAATGGACATTTATTTGATTTCTTGGTAGTGGAAGGAGTAGTTGATAAATGGATTCAGAATGAAAAAGCTTATATTAATATATATCCTTTTCTATACTTCTTGAATATAGTATATTAAAAGCTGGATTTTATATGGCTCTTTGATTTACATAGGCAGAAAATCTTTATCTTTCTTAAGAAAAGTAAGCCTAGGTTCTTAGGGCTACAGAAGTATCGGTGGATATTAGAACCATGGAAATCTTGGATTTGCTGCACACATGGATTTCTACTGTCCCAGTTCATAACACACGTGTGTCCCAGAGAGTATATTGTATTAATGTGAAGAAAAATAAAATGCAATACTCTTTCAGCATGGGGCTGCTTTTGGTCCACCGCAAGGTGGATTTCATCCTCCTTATTGGCAACCAGGACCTCCAGGACCTCCGGCGCCTCCCCAGAATCGAAGAGAAAGGCCATCGTCATTCAGGGATCGGCAGCGTTCACCTATTGCACTTCCTGTGAAGCAGGAGCCGCCACAAATTGGTAGCTATTTAAGTTTAGGGAGCCACAATTGGCATGATTTCTTGATGATGTAAAAAGGGTGCTTTGTTTTCTTAAATTGCTCTAATACACTCGTATGTTAGGAATTGATACTTTAAAGTTCTATCATTTTATAGTCATAAATCTTAAAATTATAAAAAGATACTATCAAAAATATTTAGTTTTCAATAATTTTCTTTAAATCTTTTGTTATAAAATTTAAATTTATCATAACCATAACATGTTGATATTTCTTTGATGTTGATAGTTAGATACATTTTGCCAATATATGATCAGTTCCCCCTTTTAAAACCTATTCATTCTCTCTTTCCACTCTTAGTTCATTGGATATACTATTGTCAGATTGTTTTCTTTGATTTATTTCATTCACTTTGCATAGTATTTTGGCAAAAAAAAAATTAACTTTTAAATAACAGAACTATTTTATTGCCATTGCTATTATTACATGTATATGTTCCTTTTTATCTGGAAATCCAAATCCAGCACTTAGTGGACATTTAAGTCTTTCCTTTTTAAGTCACAAAGTAGACATTTTATTAATAGAAAGATTGACTTTTTTAACTTACGGAATAATACTCAAATGAATTCTTAATGTGAAGGCTCATGGTTTTGTATTTCTTTCAGTATTTTAGGAAACCACATAGCATAACAGTTGGCTCTGAATTAGCCCCATCACTACTTATTGTCTATATAACCTGGAACACAACACTTAATCTCTTTGAGCATCAGTTGCATCACTTAAAAAAGCTGAAGCGCTCTTTTAGGGCTTTTATAGGATTAAGTGAGATGATGGACTCTTCCCAGTACGCTGACACATTATAAGCATTAAAGCCATATTTACTTTTGCTATTAAAAGTGATGATTTTAAAGAAAAGCATAATGTTTAGTGAATTGTTTTTATTACCACTGCCTTGCTAGAGAATGATAATATTTTCTACAAGCACTTAAAGGGCACCAACATTTTTTTTTAATCTACAAGGATTATAGAAATTTAAGAATAAAGAACTCATGCATTTATGATTTTTACTTAACTGACACGAATATTTTGTCCCATGTGAAATAGATGCAGTAAAACGCAGGACTCTTCCAGCTTGGATTCGAGAAGGTCTTGAAAAAATGGAACGTGAAAAGCAGAAGAAGTTGGAGAAAGAAAGAATGGAGCAACAGCGTTCACAATTGTCCAAAAAAGAAAAGAAGGCCACAGATGATGCTGAAGGAGGAGATGGCCCTCGTTTACCTCAGAGAAGTAAATTTGTAAGTAGACTTTCTTGACCTGAACTCCTTGTGACATCTATGTGAAAAAGTTAACTGACTTTCTGACTTAATTCATTTGATATGATAATCTCTAGGTCCATCCATGTTACTGTAAATGGCATTATTTCATTCCTTTTTATAGCTGAGTAATATTCCTTTGTGTGTATATATGTATATACACACACATACCACGTCTTTATCTATTCGTCTGTCAATGAACCTTTAGGTTGCTTCCGCATCTTGGCTGTTGTAGATGGTTTCCACAGTGGCTGCACCAGTTTACCATTTACAACTACTATATATCATTTGTATGTGGACTCTAAAAGAATCCGTATGGGGAATCTAAAAAGATACAAATGAACTTACTTAAAAAACAGAATAGACTCACAGACGTAGAAAACAAACTTATGTTTACCAAAGGGAAAAGATAGAGGGAGGGATAAATTAGGGATTAACAGATATATGCTACTATATATAAAATAAAAAACAAAGACCTATTGTGTAGCACAGAAACTGTTCAGTATCTTGTTATAATAATGGAAAAGAATCTGAAAAAAAAAAAAGTCTATTAAAGCACTTGGTGTATGCCTGAAACATTGTAAATCAAATATATTTCAATTTTAAAAAGTTTATCAAAATAAATAGATATTAATTTAGTCTTTGAAAAGTGTTAGAGTAGTATCCTTGAGATTAACTTTCAGTTAAGTATATTGGAGTTTATATATGTGTTACTGAGGGTAGTAAGGAGAAAAGAGGGCAGCAAATATATAAAATGTTTCATTTCAGAGAGAAATTACTCAGTGAGATGCTAGATAATAGGTTTTACCTTGACAAACAAATCTCTGCTCCTTTATTGTAGTACAGTGAACTCCCCAGTGATGACCTATAAAGCAGCTATACTTACACTCGAGGATATAATAACTTAGTTTTTGACAGGTACTGAAAGTAACATAAGGTTTTAACTTTAAATCTCTATCAGTTAGATGGCATGAATGGCTTGAGAATTTTTTTGTTTTTAGCAGCAGTATGCTTCTAGCTGGTATGACAGCCACAGCAGTGGCCAGTGTGCAATTCAGGAAATTCTTCTTCCTCCCAAGGCCATTTTTTTCCTTTAGAAGTAAGTTTCAAGGACAGCCAATTAACTGTTGGCTCAGCTGGTAAAAAATCCGCCTGCAATGCGGAAGACCTGGGTTTGATCCCTGGGTTGGGAAGATCCCCTAGACAAGGGAAAGACTACCCAGTCCAGAGTTGTGGCCTAGAGAATTCCATGGACTGTTAGTGTTATAGTCCTTGGGGTCGCAAAGAGTCAGACACGACTGAGTGACTTTCACTTCACTTCCATGATTGCTGTAAGCTACTTTTTTTTTTTTTTTTTAAACAAAACGACGATACTAAAGATGTGATTTTGTTCTGGGTGTTATGCAGATAAGAAACAACTGGCTGCCACTTTTAAAATTTATCTTTAAAAAGAAAAATTTTTTTAAATCTCTACATGAATTAGTAGATTTCCCAGTTTGATTTTTTTTTTTTTTTAAGTGTCCAAAATAAAACCTCAAAACTGGAGATTGTCCTCCCTTTTCTCCCAGATGCCTTTGGACTTGTTTTCACGTGTAGTCTTCCTCTGGTTCGAATAGTCTTTCCATAGTATTTTTTAGGGTAGGTGATCACCTTGGCTTTTACTTAGTACGATTGTTAAGAGTGACTGTGGAATATTTCTTTGCCTAAAGAAGAATCTACCTTTTAAGGTGTGCCATCTGAATACTGAAAACCTAACACTATATAGAGACAAACTACTGGTATTTCCTCTATCTGAAGTAAGCCTCATTTGTTGCTTATCTGTCCATTATATAGCTTAAAAAAAAAAAAAAAGGCAAATTTCAGTAACCAGTTTAGATCTGGAAACTGACTTTAATTTTTTTTTTTTTGAGTCATATGATTTTAGGTAAAAAGCTTAAATTTACAGCTATAAAAGTTATACTGAGTATATGGCTGTGGCCCATTTATCCAAAATTCTATATACCATTCATCTCAGGACCATCATATATAATGTATATTAAATAAATCAATCTCTGGGCATGATGTGCTTCTAGTTATTTATCTTAGGAAAACTTAACTAAGGGAAAAAATTGAAATTGATTCTCACAAACCATCTTGTAATCTTGTATTTCCTCTCTTTAAATTACCAAATGAGATCTGTAGCACAAAAGTGTTATTTAGAGAGAAATTTCATTTTTCTGTATCTATTTCATAGACTTTAGTTTGAGGTTTTAAAATAGAATATTTAAGATAATTATTTTATGACATAAACATGAATTTGGGTGGCCCAAAAAGTGCTGTTACTTTTTTTTAGGATAGCGATGAGGAAGATGAAGACACTGAAAACGTTGAGGCTGCAAGCAGTGGAAAAGTCACCAGAAGTCCATCCCCAGTTCCTCAAGAAGAGCAAAGTGAACCAGAGATGACTGAAGAAGAGAAAGAGTATCAAATGGTAGAATGTTAAATTTCTTACCTTTACCATGTACAGGCTTAAAAAATATTTTTTTTGAGATATAATGACATTCAGCATTATACTATAGGATTTATCTTGTTAATAATTTAAAAAAAATTTTTGGTTGGCTATCTTAAACTTGGGAACTTGTAAAACAGTAATAAGATGTATATTTGCTGGGCACTAGTGTCTGCAAAATCCAAGTAACTCATAATATATGAAATCACAGCTTATAAAGCAGTAATTAAGCACATTTTCTAATATCAACAGCATGATTAAATAGTGTCTTGTTAATACTACACGAGACCCAAGAGACCATTTCCCTGGTGGCTCAGATGGTAACGAATCTGCCTGCAGTGCAGGAGACCTAGGTTTGATCCGTGGGTTGAGAAGATCACCTGGAGGGGAGGGCATGGCAACCTACTCCAGTATTCTTGCATGGAAAATCCCCATGGATAGAGGAGCCTGATGGACTATAGTCCATGGATGGGGTCACAGAAAGTCAGACATGACTGAGTGACTAAGCACAACATTATTTTCTAAAGTATGTTTTTTGTATACTGTAGAAGATTAAAAGAATGTATAGAAAAATAAATTTAGGAAGCTCTAGGTTTAACATGGAGAAGGCGATGGCACCCCACTCTAGTATTCTTGCCTGGAAAATCCCATGGACGGAGGAGCCTGGTAGGCTGCAGTCCATGTGGTCGTGAAGAGTCGGGCACGACTGAGCGACTTCCCTTTCACTTTTCACTTTCATGCATTGGAGAAGGAAATGGCAACCCACTCCAGTGTTCTTGCCTGGAGAATCCCGGGGATGGGGGAGCCTGGTGGGCTGCCATCTGTGGGGTCACACAGAGTCGGTCATAACTGAGGCGACTTAGCAGCAGCAGCAGGTTTAACACAATTAAAGATGTTTCATTGAAAGACTTCACAGCCTTCAATGTCTATAATGTGTACTGAGGTTTCTGAGATTGGGTATATAATATGCTGTGTTTCTCATGTTGGTTGGTCAGTGATNTCATAACTGAGGCGACTTAGCAGCAGCAGCAGGTTTAACACAATTAAAGATGTTTCATTGAAAGACTTCACAGCCTTCAATGTCTATAATGTGTACTGAGGTTTCTGAGATTGGGTATATAATATGCTGTGTTTCTCATGTTGGTTGGTCAGTGATCTTTGGAATGTCCTTAGATGATGCTGATTCGGTGTACTCTTATTTTAGTAGATGAGTAATCTGGATCCCAGAGGTCCACATTTGAAACAGCTGTTGGTAGCTAAATGAGTGCTAGAATGCAGCTCTTATTTCAAGTCTATTGTATGCTATATGATAGTAATAAAGCAAAAAAGGATTTCGTTTCACAAAATGCAGTAATTGCCATTTCCTTATTTTCCCTGTTTTTTCCCCTTAGATTTTACTTTGAGCTGAGGGTTAATGTAAATTCCAAAGTGACATAAGAAACTGGTATTGTGGTGCTTACTAATAATATTATTAAGTGAAAGAATATTCCTCTCAACTTAAAACACTTCTGGAAGCTTTTATTAATAGGGACTTAAAAAAAAGTGTTTTGTCTCCAGAATTAGAATTTGGCATTTCTGCTTTACAGATGAATTCTTATATATATTTTAATCCATATGATTTAAAATGTTTTTAAAGTTCTGTTAATTTACAATAATTTTCAAGATACTCTTTTTCTTGGAATAGCTAATCTGATCTTTAAAAATGTTTCATAAAATGGCTTTGCCTTTTAATTTTTTTGAAAATGTCAAACTGTTATTAACTGTAATAATTAGGAATAAAAAACAAACATATAAAATATCCTTCCTTAGATGTTGCTGACAAAAATGCTTCTGACTGAAATTCTACTGGATGTCACAGATGAAGAAATTTATTACATAGCCAAAGATGCACACCGGAAAGCAACGAAAGGTATATTGTGGGTGTTCTTGGTTTTCTTTATCTGGGGCTCTTTGGTTTTGGTGGTCACTTTGGACTTTTTTGTTGTCCTTGTTGAATTACTAGCAGATTATGGATCCTCTTGCATGTTCTAACTCTTTGGGAAATATTAGATTTGTAGACACCATATTAAAACTATACATATATTTTTGTTTTATCCAGCCTACCTAAGCACAGATTAGCAATTTTGCTGTTGCTCTATAACATGTACTGTGGAAAATTCTTGATGTTCAATTTCACCAGATTTTTTTTTTTAACTATATAGATAACCATGGTATTAGGCGTATGATTTCTAATGCATTTGGTTTGACCGTTGAATTATGAACCTTCAGAATTTTCACAGTTATCACTTGTAATTCTTACAGAAGCAAGTAATATGTCCCACCCCTCCATAATTTTAGTAACACTTAAAAAGTATATTGAAAGAAAATTTTAGTTATGGTCCATACCTCAAAAATAAAAATACCAGTGTATTGGTCAACATTTTCTCTCATTATCAACCAGTTTCAGCTCACATCAGAGTTATAATTTCAAGGCCAGACATACTACTGGTTTAAAATGAATGTTATGTTTTTAATGTTTCTTCTCTCCCCAAAAAGCAGCAATAGTAGTAGATTTAACAATACCGTAGACTCTCATGACTATGAAATCGTGGCTATTTGTGTTAACATGTTGTTCCTGTTGTTGATGTGATACAAAGCTCCTGCAAAACAGCTGGCACAGTCCAGTGCACTGGCTTCCCTCACTGGACTCGGTAAGTATTCTCCTTATTTGTGAGAGGGCCTTAAAGGGAAAATCACACTTTCCTTGTCTCTCTACATGTTCTGTTTAGAAACTGTACTGGGCCTACTCAGTGTATAAAATTTAGGTCTTAGGGTTATATCAGTCTCTAAAAGGTTTGCTTTTTTTTTTTTTAACTAAAGCATTCACAGTGAGATTATTGCAAATGTGGTGACTAATTCATAGTTTATTAGTACAAGTTGTAATAGTACATAATTTAGCCATAATAGCATTTAAGCTCACTTTCATAATTATTGAATACATGCTTTAGGGAAGAACCTATCCATAAATGCTTTTAAGGACCTTTATTTAGATTGTATTGTAGCAAGTCAAGTTTTACTGTAGAGGAAAGGGTTTATCTTAGAGCGTGATAGTAGTAATGTTCATAATTTGCCATTTGCATGATACAGTATCAAGTGTATAAAAGCTTGAACTTGCCTTTTCCGCATCTGCGTTTCAAATTAATATTTATGAGGATCAGCAGAAATGGGTAAAACCAGT
The DNA here is from genome assembly GCA_006410615.1 of Neotragus moschatus. NCBI lineage: Eukaryota > Metazoa > Chordata > Mammalia > Artiodactyla > Bovidae > Neotragus > Neotragus moschatus. Next base: position 1,543,780 of record SJYA01001444.1, read on the forward strand.
GCCCATATGATTTTGTTATGACTACTATCTAGATCACTTCAGGGTGGGGAGCAGTTTTATAGCACCTTGCCAGTTCTGTACCATTGAGAATTACAGTATTCTAATTTTGTTAGGAAAAAAATATTTAGCATCTCTTGGATTTTTGAACTTTGAACAGTGAAAGAGTTAATTTTAGAAATATTTTCAGGATTATCATAAGTTTGTGTAAGGTAGTTTGAATTGATTATGCTTTAGTAAGGCTTTGTTACTGCCCTATTAAATAGTTTTGTGGGTTAGCAAGGACAATAAGACAGTCATTTTCAAGATTCCCTGTGGTGAGCAATATATGAAATATTCTTGAAAGAATAAGATATTAAGTATCAGTTTTCTTGAGGATTCTGTATACTCCTTAAGCATTGTAATTTATACTCCTCCCCACCCCGAATAAGCATATTCTTCCAAGAAAAGGCAATGAAAAAAGAAATGAGCTTTCTTCTCAGACCTTAAAAAGTTTTTAGTGCATAGAATAATGTTTACATGTGATAGACTGGGCTTTATGCACACAGGTGGACTGGGTGGTTATGGATCAGGAGACAGTGAAGATGAGAGGAGCAACCGAGGTTCTGAATCATCTGACACTGATGATGAGGAATTACGGCATCGAATCCGGCAAAAACAGGAAGCTTTTTGGAGAAAAGAAAAAGAACAGCAGCTGTTACATGATAAACAGATGGAAGGTATATCTTTTAGACTCCCTTAGTGTTTGTACAGTTCAGTTTGTATTTCTTTTTATTATTTTTTAACCAACCTAAAAATAACAGGATAGAATCAAAGCTTTGTGATGTAATTGAAACTAAAGTTTTTGACTCATTTGCAATTTTTATCAAACTTAAAAGTCAAAATTATATTATTCAAAGTATGTAGTTTATACAAGTTAAACTTTTTTTGTTTGGGGAGACATTAATTCTATTGACTGTAAGTTAAGCTATTTGGTGTCTTTTTATTTCTCATTGATGTTCCTAAAATTAAAAGACTTTTGAAAGGAATACATTATAAACTATTGAAGAGTAATTTGTAGCTAACATATTTAAGGACAGTAGAGGACTTTTTAGAATTTAGCTGAGCTTCCCTGGTGGCTCAGAGGGTAAAGGGTCTGCCTGCAATGTGGGAGACCCAAGTTCAATCCCCAGATCAGGATGATCCCCTGGAGAAGGAAATGGCAACCCACTCCAGTATTCTTGTCTGGAAAATTTTATGGACGGAGGAGCCTGGTAAGCTACAGTCCATGGAATCGCAAAGAGTCACACACAACTGAGCAACTTCACTGTAGAATTTAATTATGTAAAATGCTATACATGTGTACAGCTCTTAGTTTATATAATGATACTAGGAATAGTCAAAGAATATTTATGTAGACTTTATTGTTTGAAAAATCTTACTGGACAATCTCAGAGGTAATTATTGAGCTAACAGCCAAAAATTTCCTATAAATTACTAATTTACCATCAGGTTGCTTTACTGTGTAAGAGGGAAATGTTTTCTTACCTGCTTTCCGGTACCTCTGCACTTTGGTGTTCCATTGTTGTACTGTCCAGACAGGTAGCTAACTGCATGTAGCTACTGAGCATTTCAGATGAGCCAGCTTAAACTGAAATGTGCTGTAGGTATAAAATACAGACTAGACTTCAAAGACTTTACAATACAAAAAAAAAAAAGGAGAATATTTTGATTTTCTTTTTAACTCATTGGCTGTTGAAATGATATTTTTTATATGTTGGATTAGTAAAATATGAAAATTAATTTCAAACCTGTTTCTTTTTAGTAGCTGTTAAAAAACCCTGAATTGCTAACTGCATTTTATTTCTGTTGAACAGTGCTGCTCTACTTTTATAGTCTTATAGCTTGAAATTTGCTGTATGGAAGTTTTTTCATTATATGTTTGCCTGTCTTACCATTTTTTGTCTTTTTCTGTTTCAGAAGAAAAGCAACAATCAGAAAGGGTTACAAAAGAGATGAATGAATTTATCCATAAAGAGCAAAATAGTTTATCACTACTAGAAGCAAGAGAAGCAGATGGTGATGTGGTTAATGAAAAGAAAAGAACTTCAAATGAAACTACGTCAGTTTTAGAACCAAAAAGAGAACATAAAGAAAAAGAGAAACAAGGAAGGAGTAGATCAGGAAGTTCTAGTAGCGCTAGTTCCAGTAGCAATAGCCGAAGTAGCAGTACTAGTAGTTCTGTCTCTAGCTCTTCATATAGTTCTAGCTCAGGTAGTAGTCGCACTTCTTCCCGATCTTCTTCTCCTAAAAGAAAAAAGAGACACAGTAGGAGTAGATCTCCAACAATTAAAGCTAGGCGTAGTAGGAGTAGAAGTTACTCTCGCAGAATTAAAATAGAGAGCAATAGGGCTAGAGTAAAGATTAGAGATAGGAGGAGGTCTAATAGAAATAGCATTGAAAGAGAAAGACGAAGAAATCGAAGTCCTTCCCGAGAGAGACGTAGAAGTAGAAGTCGCTCAAGGGATAGGCGAACCAATCGGTCCAGTCGTAGTAGGAGTCGAGATAGACGTAAAATTGATGATCAACGTGGAAGTCTTAGTGGAAGCAGTCATAAGCATAAAGGTGAGGTTAAAGAACAAGAGAGGAGAAAGGAGAGGAGTCGAAGTATAGATAAAGATAGGAAAAAGAAAGACAAAGAAAGGGAACGTGAACAGGATAAAAGAAAAGAGAAACAAAGAAGGGAAGAAAAAGACTTTAAGTTCAGTAGTCAGGATGATAGGTTAAAAAGGAAACGAGAAAGTGAAAGAACGTTCTCTAGAAGTGGTTCTATATCTGTTAAAATCATAAGACATGATTCTAGACAGGATAGTAAGAAAAGCATTACCAAAGATAGTAAAAAACATTCAGGCTCTGATTCTAGTGGAAGGAGCAGTTCTGAATCTCCAGGAAGTAGCAAAGAAAAGAAGGTTAAGAAGCCTAAACATAGTCGATCGCGATCCATGGAGAAATCTCAAAGGTCTGGTAAGAAGGCAAGCCGCAAACACAAGTCTAAGTCCCGATCAAGGTAGTATACTTTTTAAAGTATTTTGTCTGATTTTTTTTTTTTTTTAATTTGACTGAATTTATTCAAAGTTGAAAGTGTCCTTTCTCTCTCTCTCTTTAATAAACTCAGTTTGGTACTTGATAAATGATCATAATCATAAGTAATTTTAGAAATCCTATATAATAATTTTATTTGAAAAATGCAAATTCTTTAGTATAAAATACATTTTTATTTTTAAATTTTATCTTTTCCCTTTCTTTTTTTCAGATCAACAACCCCTCCCCGTCGTAAACGCTGAGGAATGATGTGGCAAGAATGCCATGATGTTTAAAAAATTCCATGAGTTTTAAGGGCTTGTCTCATTATAGAGGCATATTGTGGCTGTGTAGGTGAAACCAGAATTTTTTTTTTTTTAATCTGTAAATAGGTGTACTTTTTTCAAATGCTGCTCCAAGTTACTTAATAGGATTTCTTTCTATTACATTTTTTTTCAAAAAATAGTGCATAATAAGACTATAAACATGCCATTCTCTTTCAGCTGTAATGTTCTTAAAATTATTCTTGAATGTACTGTGATGTCAATAAAGCTCTTTAGTTCATTTTTGTTAAACTCTTGCACCTTAATTTTATGATTTTAGTCTAAGGAACGTACTTTTATAAAAAGGCAGCTGGAATTTTGTATAACAGGTTTTAAAGGTACTTCCTCTCATCTCCCCCAAAGAAAATGGTTTTAACTTAATAGTTTGTCAAAGTTTGTAAATTGTACCCATGGATTTTTGTCAGATTCCAACTATAAGGATGTGAAGAGGGCCAGAAACAGATCTTTACTTTTCATTTGGAAGCATTTGACAGCTTTCTAAGTTTTTCCTGTTTGGGGGATTTTCAAGTAATACATTCTCTGTGTATAAAGTATGGTTCACTCCTGTTAATGAAATTGCTGGAATCAATCAGACCAGTGCACCACTAGAATTATTTATAAGGAATGATTGTGTTTGACACTAATAGCAATTCAAGTCCGGAACTATATCCTGCAGTTACCACTTCTGTTTTAGTGTATTTTAAACACTTTGGGATTACTATAGAACTAAAACTCACAATTGAATATGTGTGTTTATATTTTTAAATTATAATATGACCTCAGCACAGTGGAAGAATACTGTTATGCAGGTTTATGTCAATTTCATAACATTAAAATGATTTGGTTTTGTCACTTTCTTAAAATTATGATCAGTGAGTGGTCTAGCAATTTAAGGCAGTCATAACTTATGAATAAAATGAGGCTCTGCAGGCACTGAAATGCTGAACTGCTTCTAGGGTCCATTTTATATGATTACTCACTTGTGCCACAATAGATAAACCTCTGAAAACCAATGCTTTTAAATTTTAATTTAGAAAAGAAAGAGCAGGTGCAGATCACAGGAAAGTTTTAAAGTATGCCTTCGTACCAGCAATAGTTCATTTGAAAGTAAGCCAGGTTTTTGCCAAGATCAGTGTTTCCTCAAAATGAAGGTAGAAATAGACTTGTAATAGTGTGCTCTTGTACCTCTACATAGGTTCTTAAATAATCTTGAGCAGTTATGCATTTATCTTGAAGAAATAAGTCAACTGTGAATAAATGCATGTTTACCAAAATGATTGTTTTACAGTGCAGTTAGTTCTGATATTTATAAAGTTGACGTTTCACACAATAACTTTTAAATAGTTTGGAATTCTATATAGTTTAGACATCAGTCACATCTGGAGACAAAGGAAAATGTGCAATATTTTTTATGTAGATGAGCTTAACACCGTGTACCTAATTACAGAACTAATTATCTGATTAATTTGTAATAAATAAGTTGTATAACATTTTCATATCTTAAAATGTTTTTTAGAACAATCTTCAAGTGAAATAATATTTTCAAAATAAAATTCTACAGAAAAATTCTGGCTATGATATGCACATTTTTGGGCAAGATATGAACTAGAGCCAAAAGTAGTATTTGATAGTTTGATTTACTCTGCCATGATATACCAGCTTATCATTTAAATCTGTAGATAGTTTTAAAAGCATAGTCATGATGTATATGATTACTAGTAAATATATCAGTGTTAGATATTTGGGTTTTCAGTTTAGAAGATTCATCATTTCATTGACATGTAATCAAGTATGTTTACCTTGAGTGGTAAGATTTTATAAAAAATAGGGCTTCCATGATTTGGGATGTGAATGCTAAAACTTACACATCAGTTAATTAGATGTGTAATTTGGTTATGAAATCTTTTCTAAAATGATACCACCAGAAAATTAATAGATTAATTTTTTGAGATAATTATTTGCCTGGATTGGTTAATAAAAATCTGTCTTAAGCGGTTTTCTTTTAAAATATTTCTAGTGTATTAATAATCATACTTGTTTTTGTGTAATGGGGGTAAACCACACCAATAAGAGAATAAAATGTAATTTGGAAGAGGTAATTAGAAGATTTGTTTCAGGCCCCTAAGTATAAATAAAGACTGGTGTGGAATTTCAGTGTACATGTTTCCTACCCTTGTAAAATGTCTTTTTTAAAAAGCATCTATTTCTAGTGGTATAATACATAATAGTTAAACTTTCCAAAAATCATCTATTTTTTAATGTCTGAGTTACTCTTTTTCTTCGAAGGAAGACATGAAGTATAAATAGTAGTTATAAATTATTAAAGTTTCTAACCTGTACAAAGCATGGTGTAGTAGAAATAGATTCATTTGGATTGTCCTGGCTCTGCTTCTTGATGGTTTTGGGCGAATCACTTAATCACTGTGGAACTCATTTTCTTAAACTATATAAGGTCTTAAACACTTCTTGTCCTTAAGTTCTTCAGTTTTAAGTAGAATTTGTAATGTCTAAACCTAAAGGAGAAGATGGGCTTAAAATAACTTAGTAGCCCTTAAAATAACTCGGTGTGATGAGTTACATTTATACCCTAAAGGTTTATTAGGTGTCACCCACAGGGTTTTCCTATTTCCTATTTTGATTTTGGTAATATTAAGATAAAATTACCCTAAGTTACCAATTTGTATGGAATTTTATAAATACAGAAATTTACCAGTTAAACCTGAGTGGATGTAATAGAGTTATTTCAGAGAGATAAAGCTGTTCCCTGTAAGGGAGAACTTTACCCTTAACTTGAATTTTAAAACTTTATATAAAATGTTAAATAGATTTTTAGTTTTATAGCAAAATAAACTGTAGATTCTAGTTTATAGTATGAGTGAGACCATGGAGATCTGGAAAATAACTCCAAGGACAACTGTACATCACATAACTGCTAGTCCTTCCAGCACAAGTTGTGTTTAACCATCATTGGAAAAGCCTTTTGTTGATAGTTGTGGAGAAAATGTGTAAGCTAGTTTTGCTTAACTGAAGCAAACCAGTGGGTGTTCAAGAAACTTTGTTTCCTCTTGGTATTAAGGCAAATCTGATGTGAAAGCAAACTTTCACTTTTCTTTTTCCTGGGATCTCACTCCAGCAAATAAAACACATGCTAAGAAATGTTCTTTTGTGCAGAGCTTTCTGCCTTCAGTTGGGAGACAGATTGAGAAGGGAGTTCTGAAGACAACTGATAAATTTGCAACCACTTAGGAGGTAGTCAATATTTTACTAAGAAGCCATAAGGGAAAGACCATTACTGAACAGTAGATTTCACTAATTCACAGAAACATTTACCAATCTGACCCTGCAGGTAAAAAAATGTGTAGTGATTTTTTTTGCCTTTAATGTTGGAAATTTATCATTGTTCTAAACCAAGGAAAGGCTGTTGAACATGAACATGAAGTCACTCGGTCGTGTCTGACTCTTTGCGACCCCATGGACTGTAGCCTACCAGGCTCCTCTGTCCATGGGATTTTCCAGGAAATACTACTGGAATGGATTGCCATTTCCTTCTCCAATGAATCTTCCCAACCGAGGCATCGAATTCAGGTCTCCCGTATCGTAGACAGACACTTTACCGNCGTGTCTGACTCTTTGCGACCCCATGGACTGTAGCCTACCAGGCTCCTCTGTCCATGGGATTTTCCAGGAAATACTACTGGAATGGATTGCCATTTCCTTCTCCAATGAATCTTCCCAACCGAGGCATCGAATTCAGGTCTCCCGTATCGTAGACAGACACTTTACCGTCTGAGTCACCACACAAGTAAAATGTAAATGATTGCCTGTACTAATTCTTAAGTGAAATTGCCTAGCCTGAGTGACTTAACAGTTCCCTGCTACATACTGTGTGCCCTGTCTGGAATATTATCAGGAAATTTTCAATTTAGATTTCAAGCCCTCTGACATTTGAGTGCCTTAAAAGGGGGGGACAATATTCCCCTTAAGAAAGAAATACCTCGGACCTTTTGTAATTCTCTTAGGGTCAGTGTCTTATAGATAGGAGTATAAACGTCCTTGGGAGACATCTGTTAAGTATGAAATAATTAGAGCTATGCAGGAATAAAAGCTAGCTCACAGCTCTTAAGTGGCTACTTGGAGGTGGTCTGATGGCTGCTTTGAGAGGTCATAAAGGAATAGGCATAGTTAAACATGATAATGCAAGCATTCTATAGTCTTAACTAAAAGCCTAGTTTGACACTGAACCTGAACACATTACAGCCACACATCTATAATATCCACCACAGTGACCATGATTAAGATGGCTCTCGGAACCTTTCTGTTGGGGATCTTTTGCGGGAGGGACCGGAAGAGAGGCGTATCCGTTCTATCGTGATGTGGGGAGGAAGCAAGCTAAGCTCCTCCGGGAGTCGATTTTTAGGAGGACTTAGATCGGGATTCCAGAGAACACAGGCTGACTCCTCTCGCTTAACTACGTCTGCAGGTGAGTGTGTGTGTGTGTGTGTTTGTGTATATGTGTCGCGCTCACGAAGCCCTTCGAGCGGACAGACTGTTCTGCGCAGGCGCGGTATAGGGCGGCCGGCTGGGTTCCGCGCGGATTGGGCCGAAAATCTGTGTCTTCGGTGCTGATCCTTCCTGTGAGTTGAACGCCCGGCCTAGGCTCTTACCCTCCCTTTCCCGGAGGTTGGGAAAAGTAGCTGAAGACTAGTGGTCCTGGCGGAGGAGAGCGAAGGCCGCGCGGTCCGCCGCCATATATTCAGTGACCTTTGTCTTATTTTCGTTGAGCTCCTTCCCTAGTAGCCGGCGACAGCTGTGCCTGCTGGAGTCGCAGGGTCTTTTGCTTTTTTTCTTTTGCCTCAGCGGGAAAGGACACCAGCTGTCTTATAGTTATTGATCGTCTTGTATTTGTGTTTTATTTGCACATATCTTGCCCCTCCCCCCCTTTTTCCCAGAGCATAAGGCAGCCACACTGTTTTTTGATGAATAGGTTAATTCAACAAACTGCGAAAAAACAAAACAAAACAAAAAAACTCGCTGAACCTGATGCTTGTAGAAGACAGTTTGATTATTTAACTCCCAGTGTTAACCAGAACGTTAAGTTCATCCTTTGCATGAAACTCTATGCAAGGCACTGGGAATTTTAAAGAAGTGATAGCTAAAGTTCATTTTAAATAAAATGTTAGTTGGAGCTAAAGTCAGGTTATAAAGAACAAAAACTGGGAAACTTAAAGGCCTCCAGTAGAATTGAGAAGTTGTGGGAGTTCTCTGGTGGCCTAGTGGTTAGGATCCTAGTGTATCACTGCGTTGGACAGGGTTCAATCCCTGATAGAGGACTGGAATCCCACAAGCTGTGACCCAGCCAGTTAAAAAGAAATGAAGGTGTTAATGTCAATACAGTGAAAAATAATGCTGCCTCAATAAAAATCATAGTTTAAATCAAAGTGAAGCCATGTGGTGAATGATTAAATGTAGTGTTAAGAAGGCAATGGCACCCCACTCCAGTACTCTTGCATGGAAAATCATATGGAGGGAGGAGCCTTGTGGGCTGCCGTCCGTGGGGTCGGACAGAGTCGGACACGACTGAAGCGACTTAGCAGCAGCAGCAGCAGTGTTAAGAAGGTAAGTTACAGAAGACCTAAATAGACATTTATCTGAGGAAGACATTTGGGTGACCCACCATATGAAAAGCTCAATATTGCTAATTATTCAGTTCCATTCAGTAGCTCAGTTGTGTGCGACTCTTCGCGACCCCGTGAACCACAGCACACCCCCGGCACCCTGTGCATCACCAACTCCTGGGGTTCACCCAAACTTATGTCCATTGAGTCTGTGATGCCATCCAACCGTCTCATCCTCTGTCGTCCCCTTCTCCTCCTGCCCTCCATCTTGCCCAGCATCAGGGTCTTTTCCAATGAATCAGCTCTTCATATCAGATGGACAAAGTATTGGAGTTTCAGCTTCAGCATCAGTCCTTCCCATCAATATTCAGGACTGATTTCCTTTAGGATGGACTGGTTGGATCTTGCAGTCCAAGGG
>SJYA01001444.1:1555173-1664544 GCA_006410615.1 Neotragus moschatus
GTTTCTCATGATGTACTCTGCATATAAGTTAAATAAACAAGGTGACAATATACAGCCTTGACGTACTCCTTTTCGTATTTGGAACTAGTCTGTTGTTCCATGTCCAGTTCTAACTGTTGCTTCCTGACCTGCATACGTGTTTCTCTAGAGGCAGGTCAAGTGATCTGGTATTCCCCTCCCTCTCAGAATTTTCCACAGTTTATTGTGATCCACACAGTCAAAGGCTTTGGCAGCATCAATAAAGCAGAAATAGATGTTTTTCTGGAACTCTCTTGCTTTTTCCATGATCCAGCAGATGTTGGCAGTTTGATCACTGGTTCCTTTGCCTTTTCTAAAACCAGCTTGAACATCTGGAAGTTCACAGTTCACGTATTGCTGAAGCCTGACTTGGAGATTTTGAGCATTACTTTACTAGCATGTGAGATGAGTGCAATTGTGCAGTAGTTTGAGCATTTTGGGGGATTGCCTTTCTTTGGGATTGGGATGAAAACTGACCTTTTCTAATCCTGTGGCCACTGCTGAGTTTTCCAAATTTGCTGCTAATTATTAGAGAAATGTAAATCTACAATGTGGTATCACCTCACACCAGTCAGAATGGCCATGATTGAAAGAAAGATCTACAAATAATACTAGAGAGGTGTGGAGAAAGAGGAAGCCTCCTGTATTCTAGGTGAGAATGTATATTGGGGCAGCCACTATGGGAAACTATAGTTTCCTTAAAAAACAAAAAATAGAGTTACCATATGATCTTGCATATGGGTTGAGGGGTTTCAGTGTCAGCAGGATGATCAGGGATGAAATGATGTACTTGAACGTGGACGAGATGAAGGAGTGAGGTGTGTTGATAACCTGGAAAAGATATGCCAGGCAGCGACAGCAGCAGTTGCAAAGGCCCTGAGGTGGAGTCACGTCTGTTGTGTTCAAGAAGAGCAACAAGGACCCTGCAATTCCTCTTCTGGGCATTTATGTGGAGAAAACCTTGATCTGAAAAGAAACATGCACCCCATTATTCATAGCAGCACTGTTTCAACAGCTAAGACATGGAAACAGACTAAGTGTCCTTTGACAGATGAACAGATAAAGATGTGGTATATATACACAATGGAGTGTTATTCAGCCTTTAAAGAAATAAGGCCATTTGCAGAAACATAGATGGACTAGAGATTGTCAAACAGTGAAGTAAGTCAGACAGAGAAAGACAAACATCACATGATACTATTTATATGTGGAATCAAAAAAATGATATAAATGAAACTTATTTACAATACAGAAATAGACTCACAGACATAGAAAACAAACTTACAGTTACGAAAAGGGATAGCAGGAGTGTAGTAGGAGGGAATCAATTATGAGTTTGGAATTAACATATACACACTAATATATGTTATTTATATATATATAAAATAAATAAACAATAGGAACCTACTGTATACCACAGAGAACTCTATTCAGTATCTTGTAATAACCTATAATGGAAAAGAATCTGTAAAAGAATGTGTATATATTCATATGTGTATATATATACATACATCTGAGTCACTGTCTGTACACCTGAAACGAAGACAGTATTGTAAACTACATGTCAATTTTAAAAACAGTAAAAAAAAATAAAATCAGCTACAAATCAGCTTGTATTATGAACTTGGAGATATATAGCAAGAATAGAGATATATTAAAATTTTAGCAGTGATTATATGAAGTAGAGTTGGTGATCTATGATTTTATCATTCTTTATATACTTTTTGTAATTTTTCAGTAAGTACGTCTCATAATCAGAAATTTAGAAAACATACAGTGTAAACATTTCCAATTTTGGGGAGTAGACATAAAAGAAATAGATATTGGGGTCAGGGAAACTTCTTAAGGTATTTAAGAAGCTGTCTTAAAGTTGTCCAGTTTTAGAAGTTGGAGTGGCCAGAGGACCAACTTGAGTATCTGTGAGGTGGTTTCTCAGAAACTGCAAGGTGTTGCTTGAGAAGTATGGGTGTGGATAAAGGGCCATAAGTGAGGGCAGAGAATGGCCAGGGATAAGACAGGAGACATTGTCGATCATGACAAGTACATGAAAGACCACACACAGCTCCTGGGATTGACTTTATCTTGAAGAAGTGGGAAATTACTAAAGGAATAACATAATCATTAGGCTGGTTTTTAAGAAATAACACTTGGCATCTGTGTAGAAACTGGAGTGGAGGCTCAGGAAGGCCTAAGAGTAATCCAGACAGTGATGAATGCTGGAACTACAGCATTGGCAGGGTAGAGGGCTTCTGCACTGTTAGCTAAGTACCCGAGAAGTGCTGATAAATGACTTTTTGAATAAATAAAATGAAAATTTCCCCATTCCTTTGAACTTTCATATACCAGAATGTCACAGTTTCAAGGTAAAGTAGGAATTGATATGGGACTTCCCTGGTGGTCCAATGGCTAAGACTCCAAGCTCCCAATGCAGGGGGCCTGGATTTGATCCCTGGTCAAGGAACTAGATCCTGCAGGCTGCAAATAAAGATTACTCCTGCCATGATTAAGACTCAGCACAGCCAAATAATTTTTTTTTTTTTTTAAAAGAAGGAATTGGTAGCATCTGTTAATACAAACTTGATTAGTTTCTGTCAGTTATGGTGAAGCGATTTTTAAGGCTGTTAAGAATTCTGGCCATACTGATGACTGAAGGCCTAGTTATCCTGAAGTGAGATGGGGTGAGAGGGAGACAGGGGTCATCACTGGCCAGAGAGCAAGGACTACATTAAAATCTTTGAGGCTTAATTTAACGATAATACCTTATACAGTTGACCCTTGAACAACACAAGTTTGAACTGCACCAGTTTTCTTAAATGCAGATTTTTTTCAATAAATATGTATTCCAGTTACCATACTGATACAGAAGGCTGTCTACAAAGTTATACTTGGGGTTTTGACTGCATGCGTGCCTTGCCACCCATAACCCCCAAGTTGTTCAAGGGTCAACTGTAAATTCTTATCTGTGTATCACAGTTTACATAATTCTCTTCTTTTTTAAAAAGATTTTTATGATTTAGACCACTTTTAAAGTCTTTATTGAATTTGTTACAATGTTGCTTCTTTTTTCTTTTTAATTTTGTTTTTTTTGGCATTCCTTCCCCTACCAGGGATTTAACCTGCGCCCCCTACATTGGAAGGCAAAGTCTTAACCTCTGGACCATCAGGAAAGTCCCACTTAATTCTCTAATAGCTCATTTACCTACCTAAAGAAATAAAGAAGGTGATAACTGACCTGGGTCTTAAAAAGTAATACAGCTAGCAATGATGGAAGAGAGAATAACATGAGCAAAAGCCTAGAAACACAAACTTTTTTTGAGAACATTGAAGTTAATTTGGGCCAAACTGTAAAGTCCTATAAGACAAAATTTGAAAAACATAAAAATCTCAGGAGAAGAATGTTCAGAGACTGTGAAAAGGCAAGACATGAAATATAAATGACCATTTGTCTTAGTTCCACTACTGCAACAAAGTACCACAGACTAGGTGACTTATAAACAACAATATTATTTTTCACAGCCCTGGGACTGCAGAGTCCAAAGGTTGGTGTCTGGTGAGTGCTCAAACCCCTGGTTCATAGGTAGATCCTTTTTACTCTTTGCAGTCTTTTTATATAAGGGCACTAAGTGTAGTCATGAATGTTCCATCCTTAAGACCTAATCCTGCCCAAAGACCACCACCTAATACCATCACCTTGGGGGTCAGGATTTCAACGTATGTATTTGGAGGGGATATTATTCAGACCGTAGCACTATTGGGGGCTTCCCTGGTGGCTGAGATGGTAAAGAATCTGCCTGCAATTCAGAAGACCTCGGTTCGATCCCTGCGTCGGGAAGATCTCCTCGAGAAGGGAATGGCAACCTATACCAGTATTCTTACATGGAGAATGCTATGGACAGAGGAACATGGCAGGCTATAGTCCATGAGGTCACAAAGAGCCAGACACAGCTAAGTGACTAACCCTTTGCCTATAGAACTGTTAAACTTAAAAAAAAGACACTTAACTTCACTCATGATAAATTGAAACTCTACTGAGATACCATTTTCACCTATCGGATTAGCAAAGATTGCATAGGTTGCTATGAACATATAATCAGTGTGGGAAAACCATCCCTAGAATCTCATATTACCTGTGAAATTGCATTGGTTCAACATCTGTGAAGGAAATTGCAAATTTATAATACACATGCCAGTTGACACAACAGTTCTTGGGGTTTTATATGCAGGTAGTCTCAAAAATATATGAAGTTACTTGTGTATTTCAATCTTATGTTTTTGGAGTAGCACAAAATTAGAAATAGCCTAAATAAACATCTATTAGTAGAGCTGCTGCTGCTGCTAAGTCGCTTCAGTGGTGACCGACTCCATGCGACCCCGTAGACGGCTCTAGNGGTAGTCTCAAAAATATATGAAGTTACTTGTGTATTTCAATCTTATGTTTTTGGAGTAGCACAAAATTAGAAATAGCCTAAATAAACATCTATTAGTAGAGCTGCTGCTGCTGCTAAGTCGCTTCAGTGGTGACCGACTCCATGCGACCCCGTAGACGGCTCTAGATGGAACCAGGCTCCGCCATCCCTGGGATTCTCCAGGCAAGAACACTGGAATGGGTTGCCATTTCCTTCTCCAATGCGTGAAAGTGAAAAGTGAAAGTGAAGTTGCTTGGTCATGTCCGACTCTGCGACCCCACGGACTGCAGCCCACCAGGCTCCTCTGTCCATGGGATTTTCCAGGCAAGAGTACTGGAGTGGGGTGCCATTGCCTTCTCCGATTAGTAGAGCACTGCTTAAATAAATGATGAAATATAGCCATACAGTGGATTACTGTGTAACTCTAAAAAAAGGAAGTTCTTATGCTCTCTTATATAAAAAAGTCTTCAAGATACATCAGTACCTGAAAAGAGCAAGGTACAGAAGAATGAGTATACTGTGCTACATTTTGAATAAAAGGAGAGAAGTTGATATACAAAGATAAACTATGTATAGAGTATCTGGGTGCTTACAAGCAAATCTAGTAACATTGGTTGCCTCTGGAAAGGAAAATTGGATAGATACATAGTCAGGAATAGGAGAGTCATTTTGTAGTGTGCACTTGTGCTTTTTAGTTAAATTTTATTTTGAAATAGTTAGACTCATAAGAAGTTACAAAAATAATAACAGAATTTCCATATGCCCTTCACCCATTTCCTCAGTGATAACATCTTACATAACCATATTATTGGGCTGGCAAAAAAAGTTTGTTAGGACTTCCACTACACTGTATGGAAAAATCTAAAAATCAACTTCTGGCCAATATAATACAATACAGTGTCAGGAAATTGACATTAGTATGACACCATTAACTAAACTACAATCCTTATTTGGATTTCACCACCTTAACATGTGCGCCTTGGGTCTGTGTGTGTTTGTGTTACTACACATAGAGATTTGTGTAATAATCACCACAGTCAGGATATGGAACTGTCCCATAATCACAACAAAAGTCCTGGTACTGCTCCTTTATAGTCAACTCCTACCAGCAACCTTAAACCTTGATCAGGTACATTATGTTATTATTTCCATTATAATTTAGCCATTTCAAGAGTTTTATATGAATGGAACCATATATTACATACCTTTTGAAAAAAATTTTCTGTACTCAGCATAAATACCCTTGAAATCCATCCAACTTTCTGCATGTATCAGTAGTTAACTCCTCTTGATTTGTTAGTAATATTTCATAATATGAATATACCACAGTTTGTTTAACCATATAGCTACTGTAGGATATTTTGATTGTTTCCAGTTTGGGGCTATTATGGATTAAGTTGCTGTGAAAATTGATGTACAGGTTTTTGTGTGGATTAAATTTTTACTTCTCTGGGATAAATGCTCAGGAATGCAATTGCTAAGCTGCAAGTTAAATATGTTTAACTTTACTGGAAACTGCTAAACTCCTTTTCATGATGTCTGTACCATTTTACATTCCTACTAGCAATATATAAGAGATCCAGTTTTTTCCTATCTTCGTCCACACCTGTTCATATCAAGGATCGTTAAATTTTAGCCAATTTGAGAGGTATGTAGTGGCTTTCATTTGCATTCTTCGCCAGGAGTTGGTGATGGACAGGGATGTCTGCGTGCTGAGATTCATGGGGTTGCAAAGAATCGGATACGACTGAGTAACTGAACTGAATGGCTATTGATACTTAATATCTCCTTATGTGCTTATTTGCATCTATATATCCTCTTCTAAGCACAGAAGAATTGATACTTTGAACTGTGGTGTTGGAGAAAACTCTTGAGAGTCCCTTGGACTGCAAGGAGATCCAACCAGTCCATCCTCAAGGAGATCAGTCCTGAATATTGATTGGAAGGACTGATGCTGAAGCTGAAACTCCAATACTTTGGCCACCTGTTGCGAAGAGCTGACTCATTTGAAAAGACCCTGATGCTGGGAAAGATTGAACGCAGGAGGAGAAGGGGACGACAGAGGATGAGATGGTTGGGTGACATCACCGACTCAATGGACATGAGTTTGAGTAAACTCCAGGAGTTGGTGATGGACGAGGAGGCCTGGCGTGCTGCAGTCCATGGGGTCGCAAAGAGTCGGACACGACTAAGCTACTGAACTAACTGACTGATCCTCTTTAATGAGATGTCTTTTTATATCCATTTTATAATACCCACACCCATTTTATAACTGTATTGCTTATTTTGTTTTGTTTTTTTCTGTGGGAGATTTTTGTTTGTTGTTTTTGTTTCATTTTACTGTTGAGTTTAGAGTGTGTATTCCAGATACCAGTTCTTTATGAGATATATATGTTTTGCAAATATTTCCTCCCATTTTGTGTCTTGACTTTTCTTTTTCTTAACAAGGTGTTTTGCAGAGCATAAGTTTTGAATTTTGATTAAATCCAATTTAATCAATATTTTCTTGTATGGATTGTGATTTTGGTGTGAGATATGAGAACTTTG
Organism: Neotragus moschatus; assembly: GCA_006410615.1. Lineage (NCBI taxonomy): Eukaryota > Metazoa > Chordata > Mammalia > Artiodactyla > Bovidae > Neotragus > Neotragus moschatus. The sequence continues at coordinate 1,562,145 of SJYA01001444.1, forward strand.
TGTGTAACTCTTAGTCATGAAGATCTTCTGCTGTATTTTCTTCTAAAAGTTCTATAGTTTTGCATTTATATCATTTTGAGTTCAGGTTTGTGTAAGATGTGAGATTTAGGTCAAAATTTTCTTTTTTGTTGAGGACATCTAATTGTTTCAACATCATTTGTTGAAAAGACCATTCTTCCTCCTTTGAACTGTTTTTGCAATGTTGAAAAAAATCAGTTGGGTAAATTTTTTTTTTTTTTTTGTCTGTCTTTGGACATTCTTTTCTTGCACTGATATTTGAGTCTATCTCTCCTCCAGTACCTCACTGCCTTGGTTACTGTAGCTCTATGATAAGTCCTAAAATTGGGTATTTGATTCTTGCATTTTTATTCACAAAAATTTTATAATTTTTTTCCAATATTGTTTTAGTTATTCTGTCTCTTTTGCCTTTTCATATAAATTTTAGAATCAGCTTGTCTGTAACTACCCAAAAAAGACTGTTGGAATTTTAATAGAAATTGTGTTGAACATAATCCAGATGAATTTGGGGAGAATTTATGCTGAATCTTCCACTCCATGAACATCGTATGTTTCATCATTTATTAGGTTGTCTTTGATTACAGACCTCCGAACATGTTTTGCTAGATTTATACAGCAATGGAAGTATTCTTTTTTGGAGTGATTTTAAATGAAAGAACATTTTGAATTTTGCTTTCCAGTTGTTCATTGTTAATGTGTAGAAACCATTGACTTTTTTTGTTTGTTAAATTTGTAATGTCCTAGTAGTTTTCTTTGCTCTAAGGTCTATTTTATTTAAATGTTTATTGAACAACTGAATATTTTGCTGCAGAGTAATTCATGAAGTAGGTTCTTGTGTAAATTGGAACTTGTAAACTAGATGACTATTTATTTTAGGATATATATATATACACATATGTATACATTATATATATATGCACATTATTTTCCCTCTGTAAAGAGTATTGAGCATATGTATAAATCAATTTCATGTAGCTAACATGAAAGTGAGAGAATTTTAACTAGTTTTGATAAATAATCTCAAAATTAATATTACCCTAGCTTAAAAGGTAATGTAGTTTTAATCTGAATGTAATTTTTAATAATTTTATACAGCATTATGTGTATGTAAAAACAAGTGCATGAAAAACTTTAACATAGGCATTACTTATTTTTGCTAATTATAATTTCAGGAATGTCTGATTAGAGTTAGATAGCAGACTGCAAGTTTTTTTTAATATAATTTAGAATAAAATACAAAATTAAGGAAAACCCTTTTGTTTGTCAATTGTAGTAAAAGATTGCCATATAAAATAGTTTCTTCAGTTACATGCATATCAGGGATTCACACTGTACAATGCTTTCTTTAGACATTTTGTTTTCTTTTTTCAGTTTATCCAAAGAATCAGCTCAGTTGGATTCTACAAATTAAACCATGGGTTTTCAGTGAAAACAGAATCATGTGGTTCAAATCCTATAGCATGACTTTTGCCTGCCTGAACTGGATGAAAAATTATAGGTAAGTTTATTCATTACTGTGGCAAATATTTACACAATTATGTACAATAATAGTTTTATATTGATTGTATTTAATAAACTGTCAGTATAGCTCATGTGGTTTGATTAAGGTGCTTAGCCACTTAGTCGTGTCCGACCCTTTGCAACCTTGTGGACTTAGCCCTTGCAACCAGGCTCCTCCATCCATGGGATTCTCCAGGCAAGAATACTGGAGTGGGTTGTCATGTCCTCCTCCAGGGAATCTTTCCAACCCAGGGATCGAACCCAGGTCTCCTGTGTTGCTGGTGAATTCTTTACCATCTGAGCCACCAGGGAAGGCCTTAAGGTAGCTTTTGTATATTTAAATATTCTTATTTTTCCAACAACTTTTAAATTTGAAAAATTTCAAACCCGCAGAAAATTTGTATATAGTATAAGTCCAGTGCTCACTTTTCATCCATATTCAGTGATAGCTTTCATTTTTAATGTAAGACTATATTACTTGGAGAACTACTTTTACTTCCTCTTAATATCCTTATAACGGGACGCAAATAAAACAGTGTTTAAATCATAAATGTTTTGGGTGCAACATAAATATATAGTTGTTAAGTATACATTCTAGATAGTAAGATTGAATCAAAGTAATATCTTCATGTATTCATATATTATAAACCAATTTCTAACTTTGTGAAAAATATTGCTTAGAGTTAAGGTATGAGCTCTGTTTTCAAAATACATGCTTCTACTTCTCATAAATGAATGAGTTCCTTTGAGATTGGATGTCTATAAAATCATTCTTGATTAACTGAGCAACCACCTGGTGTTATCTATTGAAAGTTAGTCCTTCATTACCCAGGCTTTGCACAAAGCATGAAAAAGAGGGTAATATTCATAAGATAATATTAAAGAAGAGTGACATTTAATTCTTAAAAGGATAGTGAGTAATCAGTATAGAATGTACTCTATGTAGCTAAGAAAAACAAGATACAAATTTAAATGTCATTACCAGTGCTAACCTAACAACCTATTCTGTTACCCAAGAACCTCTGAGGGATTTTTCTGTCATGTGCTTTGACATGGGACCTGGTGTAGTTTCTGTGTGATCCCTGTTTAGTCCCTATTTGATCCCATTTGATTTTTTAAAAATTTAGGTGAACTATATACTCTTCTAGCCCTTCACCTTCAGATTATTTGACAAATATTTCCTGATCACCCACTATGTTTCAGGAACTGTGATCAGTAAATAGTTACTACTACTACTCCACTACTACAGCTGCTACTATTATGTGACCCAAAAGTCCAAGTTTTATAAGGTTTCATTTTTGTTGTAACTTACTTTGAAAGCAAATTACTTTGTTATATATATATATATACACATTTATATATATATATGCACTGTAATTATAAGAAAACTTGTTTTGAAATATCAGAAAATGAGCAATATATGTGTTTCAGTTCAGTTCAGTCGCTCAGTCGTGTCCAACTCTTTGCGACCCCATGAATCACAGCATACCAGGCCTCCCTGTCCATCACCAACTCCCAGAGTTCACTCAGACTCACTTCCATCGAGTCCGTCATGCCATCCAGCCATCTCATCCTCAGTCGTCCCCTTCTCCTCCTGCCCCCAATCCCTCCCATCATCAAAGTCTTTTCCAATGAGTCAACTCTTTGCATGAGGTAGCCAAAGTACTGGAGTTTCAGCTTTAGCATCATTCCTTCCAAAGAAATCCCAGGGCCGATCTCCTTCAGAATGAACTAGTTGGATCTCCTTGCAGTCCAAGGGACTCTCAAGAGTCTTCTCCAACACCACAGTTCAAAAGCATCAAGTCTTTAGCGCTCAGCCTTCTTCACAGTCCAACTCTCACATCCATACATGACCACTGGAAAAACCATGGCCTTGACTAGACGGACCTTAGTCGGCAAAGTAATGTCTCTGCTTTTGAATATGCTATCTAGGTTGCTCATAACTTTTCTTCCAAGGAGTAAGCATCTTTTAATTTCATGGCTGCAGTCACCATCTGCAGTGATTTTGGAGCCCAAAAAAATAAAGTCTGACACTGTTTCCACTGTTTCCCCATCTATTTCCCATGAAGTGATGGGTTTAGAATCTAATAAATTGTAAATTAGAGTATCTTTCTACTTAATATATCCCATGCTGCACTTTTTAAATGGTAATTTTTGCCTGGCTCTTCTTAATGACCTCTTAGGCTCCCTTGGACAAGACCATACAGTACTTCACGGACCACTGTAGACACAAGTGAGGTGAAGACCTTCCTGGCCCTGGCTCACAAGTGGTGGGACGAGCAAGGAGTATATGCACCCCTGCACTCTATGAATGACCTGAGGGTGCCATTCATTAGGTAACAGTCCAGAAATTCTAGGCCTTTTAGAATACAGCTCTTTTCAAAAATTCATTTTCTTTCAAGTTCATTTTTCTCTTGGTTTATGCCTAGGTTCAAAACTTTGCATTTTACGTTTGCTTTGGAAATTAGGAGGATTCTCTTCAGTGTCCATTGTTCAAAACTATTAATTTTTTTAATAACACCATTTAAATTCTAGACTACTTTCATAAATTAACTAGAAGTATTTTTGGTTATTATCACATTAATTAGAATTAAATCCATATGAAAAGGAATTATGATCCTATGGCATCAAGGTCATTTTATAGTATCTTTACATTTAAGAAGTTTGATAAAAGGAATGCTACTTAGAAAGTTCAATTCAACAAATTTTTTTGGGAACTTAACCTTGTACAGAGCTTGGGGTCTAGACTCTGTAAGAGTATAAGAGCTGCTGAGGTATTCATCATTCAAAACATAGTTCATGTATTTCAGGAACTTAGAGTTTGCTATGGCAAGGGTTCATCAGAATCCACCTATCACAAAATTGCTTATTCGTTCTTCTGTCCATGTCTTCATTTATTCATTAAACATTTTTCTGCAGGCGACAGGGCATAGCTGTGCGATAGACCCAGAATATCAGATCAGACTGCCCGTAAGGAACTTCCTGACTGGTTTTGCTGGTTGATATTATTGCAGCAAAAAGGAAACTACTGGCATGTTTTTGCTACCACTGAATTAGCAGATCACAGAAATACTAAGGCAGAGAAAAACAGAAATGTCATTCTGTTAAGCTCGATCAGTGGTTCTCAAGGTTAGCCCTGGACTAGCAACATCAGTATTGCCTGTGATTTTGTTAGAAATACCAAATTCTCAGCTATCATGATGGACCTACTGCTTTGGGGGTCAGAACCCTGTGTTTTAGGAAACCTTCCAGATGATTCTGATGCACACTTAGCTTGAGAACCACTCTATTCCAACCATTGTGACTCTCTTAGTGAAGACATCACACTAAATAAGACCATTCAGGCCAGTCCAAATTATGGTTAGAAGTTTAGATTTTATTCTAATCATAATTGAAGCCATTGAAGGGGAGCAATATGATTTGAATTATGATGTAAAGGAGTCATTTTGTCCAGTGTGTGAAGAATAGGTTGGATTTCATTTGAAATGGGTCCCTTCTGTTCTAATATTCTGGAGTTATCTCCTTAACCACTATGTAGGTTTTTATTAGAAATCAATTAATTTGAATAGCAATAAAAGATATCCTAATATGTCCTTATTACATATAATATTTAATATAAGTATAATTAGAATTCCAACTATAAGTATAATTAGAATTCCAAGTATAATTAGTAGTCCAACTTAAAAGTTTAGTTTATGATATTTTGGCTATATGTATCTGAGTGTGTTTGGGTGTATATGTGTGTGCTTATGTTTGTGTATATGGTTCAGTTCAGTTCAGTTCAGTCACTCAGTCGTCCCCGACTCTTTGTGACCCTGTGAATCGCAGCATGCCAGGCCTCCCTGTCGATCACAAACTCCCGGAGTTCACTCAGACTCACGCCCATCGAGTCAGTGATGCCATCCAGCCATCTCATCCTCTGTCGTCCCCTTCTCCTCCTGCCCCCAATCCCTCCCATCATCAAAGTCTTTTCCAATGAGTCAACTCTTCGCATGAGGTGGCCAAAGTACTGGAACTNTTTTCTCCTTTGCTTTTTGCTTCTCTTCTTTTCACAGCTATCTGTAAGGCCTCCCCAGATAGCCATTTTATGATTATCTTAGAATTAAGTTTACTTGATTTGGATGCCTGTTTATGTGATCGTAAAAACAGCACTAACTTAGAAGATTAAAAGAGACTCAATTTAGAAGGGAATATAGACAAATTCTGAAAGTATATATCTCTAGTCTGCTTCTTCTCAGCCCTTTAAAATAGCCTATTTGTTGCTAATATGAAATGAATCTAGCAAATACTAACAGTGTAGCTAATAAATGTCTCAGGTGAAATGATATATCAAGTGAATAAAATTAGGTTAATCTAAATGAGATTGTTTTTAAAGGTTTTCTTTAGATTATTACTAAAGTAATAATTGAGTTATAATTATTACCAGATTATTTCAAGAGCTTTACTTTAAAATTCCTGCTTTTGATTACTAAAAATGTTTTATAAATTAAGCATAATATCATTTTATGCTGAAAATAAAAGATTTTTTACCCCCCAAATTGATAGTCTTAAAGAGATTAAAAACAGTTTAATATTTCTTTAAAAATTGTACACTTTTAAGACTTTATTGATAAAATTAATAACCTGTTTTTATATATTTTGAATTTTTTTTAAGAGACAATCTTTTAAGAACAGTTGCTGATCACCAGCCAGGAAAACCTTTGTCTGGGATGAAGATTCTTGATGTTGGTTGTGGTGGTGGATTGTTAACAGAAGTAAGTGCTTTACAGCTTTCTTGCCATTTTTAACTGGGAAAAAAATTGAGAAGTGGGTTTATGCCTCTTTTATCCTTTTTTTTAATTGGAGAAGGTTTTTTCCTCACTTATTTATTTTATTTATCTATTTTCGGCTGCACTGGATCTTCATTGCTGCGTGGTTTCTCTCTAGTTGTGGGGAGCAGGGGCTACTCTCCAGTTGTCTGTGCAGGCTTCTCATTGTGGTGGCTTCTCTCGTTGCAGAGCACAGCCTCTAGGGCACGTGGGCTTCAGCAGTTGTGGCACGGGGCCTCCCTAGCTGCAGCTCCCTGGCTCTAGAGCACAGGCTGAGTAGTTATGGCCCTCAGCCTTAGTTTCCATGGCATGTGGGATTTTCCCAGATCAGGGATTGAACCCATGTCTCTTGCATTGACAGGTAGATTCTTTCCCACTTAGCCACCAGGAAAGCCCCTCTTTTATCCTTTTAAGAAATAATACTGTTAATTTTTTTAATGGAAAAGTATAACGTTTTTAATATTTTTATGATTATACAAGTAATATATGCTTTTTGCTTCCTTAAAAATATATAAATATTTCAGAAAAGTATAGTGAGGAATTTTACACAAAAATGAAGCACTGATGAAAATAAATAAATGGGATCTAATTAAACTTAAAAGTTTTTTTACAACAAGGGAAACTATCATCAAGGCAAAAAGATAACCTACTAAATGGGAGAAAGTATTTACAAATGATAAGATTGATATGGATTTAGTATCCGGTCCCATCACTTCATGGCAAATAGTTGGGGAAACAATGGCTGACTTTTTTTTTCTGGGCTCCAGAATCACTGCGAATGGTGATTGCAGCCATGAAATTAAAAGACGCTTGTTCCTTGGAAGGACAGTTATGACCAACCTAGATAGCATATTAAAGAGCAGAGATATCACTTTGCCAACAAAGGTCTGTCTAGTCAAGGCATGTCCATACATGTCCAGTAGTCATGTATGGATGTGAGAGTTGGACTGTAAAGAAAGCTGAGCACCGAAGAATTGATACTTTTGAACTGTGGTGCTGGAGAAGACTCTGGAGAGTCCCTTGGACTGCAAGGAGATCCAACCAGTCCATCCTAAAGGAGATCAGTCCTGGGTGTTCATTGGAGGGACTGATGTTGAAGCTGAAACTCCAATACTTTGTCCACCTGATGCGAAGAGCTGACTCATTTGAAAAGACCATGATGCTGGGAAAGATTGAGGGCAGGAGGAGAAGGGGACGATGGAGGATGAAATGGTTGGATGGCATCACCAACTCAATGAACATGGGTTTCGGTGGACTTCGGCAGTTGGTGATGGACAGGGAGGCCTGGCATGCTGCGGTTCATGAGGTTTCAGAGAGTTGGACATGACTGAGCAACTGAACTGAACTGAACCAAAATACATAAAAGCTCATACACCTCAACATCAACAAATAAACAACTTGACTGAAAAACTAGCAGAAGACCTGATATTTTCCCAAAGAAGACATTCAGGTGGCCAACAGGCACATGAGAAGATGCTCAACATCCCTAATCATCAGAGAAATGCAAATCAAGACCACAATGACATGTCACCTCAAACCAGTCTGAATAGCTATCATTAAAAAGTCTACAAATAACAAATGTTGTTGAGGCTATGGAAAAAGGGAAACCCTACGACCCTGCTGGTGGGAATGTAAATTGATGCAACCAGTACAGGAGAAAGTGGGGAGGTTCCTCACAACACTGAAAATAACACTGCCGTATGACTGAGCAGCTCTACCCTGGGTAGACATCTGAAGAAAACGGAGAAACTAATTAGAAAAGATACAGCAGACCAATGTTCAGAGCAGCATTATTTACCAGAGCCAAGATATGGAAGCAACCCACGTATCCATCAACAGATGAATGGATAAAGAAGATGCGATACACAAGACACACACACACACACACACACACACACACACACACACACACTGTAGTATTATTCAGCCATAAAAAAGAATGAAAATTTTGCCATTTACAACAATGTGGATGGACCTAGAGGGTAGTACACTTAGTAAAATAAGTCAAAGACAAATATTGTAGTTATTATTTATATGTGGAGTCTTAAAAATAAACAAATGCCTATAACAAGACAAAAACAGATTCACAGATATAGAGAACACACTAGTGGTTGCCAGTGAGAAAAAGGAAGTGGGGAGCAGCAAGATAGGTATAAGAGGATTAAGAGGTACAAACTACTGTGTATAAAACAAATAAGCAACAAGGATATATTGTATAGCACAGGAAAATATGGCTATTATTTTATAATAACCTTAAATGGAGTGTGAAGTGAAGTGAAGTTACTCAGTCGTGTCCAACTCTTTGCGACCCCATGGACTGCAGCTCACCAGGCTCCTCCGTCCATGGGATTTTCCAGGCAAGAGTACTGGAGTGGGGTGTCATTTCCTTCTCCAAAAATGGAGTGTACTCTGTAAAACTGTTGAATCACTGTATGATTATATACCTGAAATTAATATAATATTGTAAATCAACTATACTTCAATTTTTAAAGAAAGAAAGAAAAAAAAGCACTGGTCATTCAAATAGTTATGAAAATTTTGTTGTCTCTTTCCTCCCAGGATATTAGGCAGTTTCCACTGGTTTAATGTACTGATAAGCTGTCCTTTTGCACTTGCTTCAGCATTAAAATGTAAGAGTCTCTCCGGCTTTGGGGGCTCTCCCCTTTTTAGGTGCTCTAGAGCTCTTGGAAAAATACTCATTCTCCCTGTGAACAATATTTGCTTTAGCTTAGAGTAAATGTTGTAATCTTCTATTAGCACAGTAACTTTTTGTTTCAATGCTGCATGGTAAGCAGACCTTTGAAAGATATGTTAACAGTGTAGGTAAGAGTCAAATATCAGTGAAGATCCAGGGGTGTGTCTTACTGTCAAAGTCATAATAGCCAAGTTGACAGTGAGGTTAACAGAGGCCTTTGATGCATAACTAAGTTTCCATATGCATAGAACATGTGTTCTTCATATGGCAGTGGGCTGGTTTCTTTTGACATCAATTCTAAAATTTCAGGGAATGTAAAATACATGAAAATACATCCCGTAGAATCAAGACTATGAGGTGTATCAAATGGTAAATGAGTACACTTTTACTGTATGTGTTCTATGGCTTTTTCAGTGTATTATTACAGATCTTATGTCTCCAAGTTAAAATAATTTGATTTTCACTTTTAATTTGTTGACTAAGGAGTGATGCTAAAGCTGAAACTCTAGTACTCTGGCCACTTCATGTGAAGAGTTGACTCATTCGAAAAGACTCTGATGCTGGGAGGGACTGGGGGCAAGAGGAGAAGGGGACAACAGAGGATGAGATGGCTGGATGGCATCACTGACTCGATGGGCGTGAGTCTGAGTGAACTCCGGGAGTTGGTGATGGACAGGGAGGCCTGGCGTGCTGCGATTCATGGGGTCGCAAAGAGTCGGACACGACTGAGAACTGAACTGAACTGAACTGAAGAAGTTATAAAATAAATGCTGTGCATTGTTTTGATCAAAATTAAGGCTGTGTTTAAAAACTTAGGCATGTCATGGGACGTGATCAAATGTAGAGGTTAAAAGAAGAATTGGCTGTGAAGAACCGTTTTTAGTCAGTCATGGGAGAAACTATTGAGAAAAAAATGTTCCTTAGAGAATTTGAATATTACAAAACTTTGCTCGTTTTACAATGACCTGTTTCATTTATTGCACTTTCTAAATATTTTAATATTGTACTATATGCCTATAAATGTATCTAGAGAATGTAGACAAAAATTTCCTCACTATCCATAAGTAGTTCTTAATAAGTTTTTTGTTGTGATTATTATTCTTACTTTTAAGCTTTTTATTATGGAAATTATGAAACATGTAAACTAGAAAAAATGGTATATTGAACTTCCACGTACCCATAAACGATCTCCAATAATTCCCCTCATGTTTAATCTTGTCTCCTTTTTGAGAAGGTTTTTATTGCTAACGTGTTCTGTTTTCTTCCTGAGGGTAACGGTTTTTTATGCCATTAGCCTCTAGGGCGGCTTGGGGCTTCAGTCATTGGAATCGATCCTGTGGATGAGAACATTAAAACAGCACAGCACCATAAATCATTCGACCCAGTCCTGGATAAGAGGATAGAGTACAGAACGTGTTCCCTGGAGGAGATCGTGAAAGACACCGTAGAAACATTTGATGCTGTTGTAGCTTCTGAAGTTGTAGAACATGTGATTGATCTAGAAACATTTATACAGTGCTGCTTTCAAGTGTTAAAGGTAAGACTTGCAGAGTTTTCTTGTTTGTTTTTTCTTTTGAGTATATGTATGTATCCGTAGCAATAAATGTTTTATAATACTTGAAGCCAAGAAGACAGACTTTGGGGACAACATCTCTACTGGAGATTATTTCTGCCTCTCAGCTTGCCCTGAGTCCTGAGGTTTTCTAGATCCAGTATCTTAACGTCCAGGTATCCTAAAAACTGTTGGTATAGAACACTGTAATATAAACAATAGATTTACAGTGGTATTTTTCCCTTGGTATAATTTGGATTAAATACCTAATAGGCATTGAATGACAATTACTAAGAAACTAATTTGGATTAATATTTTAAAATTTAAAAATATATAATTAGCATAAACTGGTTAGCCAGCATTTGTTAAGTCACTCTGTATACATGACATGTATAATAGTTACCAGCTTTAAAAGAAGGAAAGAAAAGTGAAAGTGTTAGTCTCTCAGTTGTCTCTGACTCTTTGTCATGGACTATACCCCGCCAAGCTCCTCTGTCCTTGGAATTCTCTAGGCAAGAATACTGGAGTGGGTAGCCACTCCTTTCTCCAGGGGATCTCCCTGACCCAGGGATGGAACCTCGGTGAATTGCGTTGCAGGCAGATTCTTTACCATCTGAGCCACCAGGGAAACACTTGATACAAATGATCTCATTTGATCTTACCCACAACCAGGTGAAGAGGGTAAGACCTGGAGAAGATCAGAATTTGAGAGATATCAAAGGTCACATGGTCTTTAAGTCAAAGTCACTAGGCACTTAAATGGGACGTAAGGCTACATCTTTTTATTTCAAGTCTGGTTCTTTCCATTACATTATTTTGCTTATGTAACTTGCCACAGACTTAGTCCTCTGAAGGTGGTTCCAACTCTGTTGCTTATATATTCAAGAGGTAACCCCCTAAGTTCAAGAGCTAAAAGGATTAAATGCTTAGCCTTTATCTAAATTTCTTATTATTGTTGTTCAGTCTCTAAGTTGTGTCTGACTGTAGTGATCCCATGGACGGCAGCACACCAGGCTTCTCTGTCCTCCACTATATCCCCGATTTTCTTCAAATTCATGTCCATTGAGTTGGTGATACTATCTACTATGTCATCCTCTGCTGCCCCCTTCTCTAAACAGAGCTTTTAAAATATACTTTTCCTTTTAAAATAATTTTAAATTTATAGATGTTGCAAAGACAGTACACAGTGTTCCTGTTCTCCTGTGTCCCACTGTTAGCATCCTACATAATCAGGGTAGGAACTGGTAAGAGCACGTGTGGTGCCCAGGGCATGATGTCTGAGGCAGGAGTCACTGCTGCTGCTGCTGCTGCTGCTGCTAAGTCGCTTCAGTCGTGTCCGACTCTGTGCGACCCCATAGACGGCAGCCCACCAGGCTCCCCCGTCCCTGGGATTCTCCAGGCAAGAACACTGGAGTGGGTTGCCGTTTCTTTCTCCAATGCATTAAAGTGAAAATTGAAAATGAAGGCGCTCGGTCGTGCCTGACTCTTAGCGACACCATAGATGGCAGCCCACCAGGCTCCTTCATCCATGGGATTTTCCAGGCAAGAGTACTGGAGTGGGTTGCCATTGCCTTCTCCAATCAGTGCCAATCCTGCATTTGCACACCCCGGAGAGAGAGCACCCCCTTGGGTTTTGTGCTCAAGGCGTCTCACTTGCCTCACCATAGTCCTAGCCCTGAATATAGCCCGTGGTATGTTTTTCAAAGCTACAAAATTAACATTGACATTATACTATTAACTACACTACAGACCCTGTTCAATTTCATTAGTGTTTGCACTAATGTCATTTTTCTGTTGCAGGATCCAATCCAGGATTCCATGTTGCATTTAGTTACCATGTATCCATAGTCTCCTTCAGTGTGTATTGTTTCTTGATGGTGTTCCCTCTTAAATGAGCCTTATTAGGCATAGCTCCTATTTTCTGAGCAAAATTCCTAAATTATTTCTTTTTGTGTAGTGTTTCAGTCAGTATGTATGGATGGAGAGTCTTTCATATATACTAAGAATACTGGCAATGTGGAATTTCAAACTAATTTTTGCTTTAATGGAAAGCTTATTTTTTTAGAAAAATAAATGACCAATACCACTGTTTCCTTAGAATAAGATTTTATGAAACACAGATTAGATATTTATAATTGATTTTTCCCTTAGCTCTGTTGAGATATAGTTGACACATAAGTGATTTTGAATGATATTTTAGAATACTGAAGTTTTACAGAGAAATGTTACAGTGTCATGAAATAGTGTCTGATATTTTAGTTTTAAAGGTAGATCCCAATATTTCAGGGCCTTTTCGCATCATTTTTATTTTTGATTTGGAGTGGTATTTGAGATATTTTCATATATATATATATATCTTAATATGATTATCTTGGAGGGGCATTTTATCTCCATCAGATGCTAATTAGAATGTTTTAAAGAGCCATTAATGTTTTTGCCATTTGTGGGAGTAAATATGTATGTGTGTGTGCTAAGTATGAACTGTAGCTTGCCAGGCTCCTCTGTCCCTGGGATTTCCCAGGCAAGAATACTGAAGATGGTTCCCATTTCCTTCTCCAGGGTATCTTCTGGATCCAGAAATTGAACTCTTGTCTCCTGCTGGGCAGGTGGATTCTTTACCACTGAGCCACTTGGGAAGCCCAAACACTTTTCATACCTTAATCATTAATGCTTTTGTCAGAGAACATTTACCAGCCTTGCTGGCCTGCACGAGCTGTGGGGCTGTGTGCTATGCCAAACAATTTAGGCAGGCTTGGCTTCCCCTGAAGAGAAGGCAGTGTTGACACGTTAAAGCATCAATGTGGACATGTAACAAGGACGAGCAGCCTAATCTCATTTCTATACTTTTATTGTAAAGTATTTGGTATGTGCAAAAGAATGTATTTAATATAAACATAAGTCATAGTTACATGTGATTTTAGGAGTTAGTTGTAAGCACTGTTGCATAAACTCAGTAAGTGCATCTATAGTGGACTGCCTATAACAACGAATTTCCCAAGAAGAAAATAAATATTATTTTTGGTAAATTATATTTTATTTACACTTGTGTGTCTTAACTGCGCTTAAATTATTTGGAAGGGAGGAGGAGGGCGAGGGAAGCCAAGCTTTTATCTAGCTGCTACTCCTGACATATAAAATTTTACTTCTGTTCATACTGTTTTTAGCCTGATGGTTCTTTATTCATTACTACAATCAACAAAACACAGCTATCCTATGCCTTGGGAATTGTTTTTTCAGAGCAAATTGCAGGTATTGTACCAAAAGGTACTCATACCTGGGAGAAGTTTGTTTCACCTGAAAAGCTAGAGAGCATTCTGGAATCAAGTAAGTATTAAAAATGTTTCCAATTTTCAAGGCCTAACTGTACTTTTGAAAGTGAAAGTTACTCAGTTGTGTCCAACTCTGCACCCTCATGTACTATACAGTCCACGGAATTCTCCAGGCCAGAATACTGGAGTGCATAGCCATTACCGTCTCCAGGGGATCTTTCTGACCCAGGAATCAAACCGAGGTCTCCTGCATTGCAGGCGGATTGTTTACCAGCTGAGCTCCCAGGGAAGCCTTTTAATGTGCCAATAATTATTAATCACAGAACCTAGTACTGAATGAACTAGGCCACTCTTCTTTGGATGTTGGTTCTCTCTCCTCAACTAGATCATAATTCCTTAAAGTTAGGATTAGGTATTATATACCTCTTCTCTCTCACCTGTGGCACCTAACCCAGGGTCAAGCAAATCATAGATGATCAATGAATCCTTTTTGGCTATTTAGCTCTCTCTTATTTAAGGATTAGGTACTAATGTCTTTTATTTACATATCCTCAGTTTGTCCTGTTGAGGTCATTCTTGAATCAGCTTATCTTACATATTATTTTTCCTGATTCCTTCGTGTGTGTGTGTGTGTGTGTGTGTACGTGTACGTGTGCGTGTCAGTTCTCAGTCATGTCTGACTCTGCCATGTCAGTTATATTTGAACTTGTCACTTTTTATGTAGTGTTTCATATCAGTTATAACATGCCTTGTAGCATGGTTATTTTGGTATCTGTAACATCTTTCTGGCTATAAGCTCCTTGAAGACAAGACTGAATCTATTTTTGTGCTCCCTGTAATTCCTAGCCCTGCTTTACACCTCCTGAGGACTTGATTTATCTGTTGAATTCCTGTCAAGTAACAACATTGATCTGTTCATTTATTTGGCATTTAGTATTCCTCTGGAATATTTAGACTCATGTCTGTTTCATGCTTTTTGTTTATATAACAGTATATCAATAAACTTGATTTTACTAAGACTATTATCTGTTCAAAGAAATGTAATTTCTTCAAGTTAACATTGTTGAAAATGGAGCTGAAAAAATATTTTAATTGTGCTTGATTGGAATAGTCACTTGTCTTCAAGTGTTTTCTAATAACAGCTAACAGTTACTGAGCACTTACCCAAATTCCAAATACCATGTTCTGTTGCAGTAAAGAATGAGCTGTAATGGTTACAAAATATTTGTGTCTGTTGAGTTAGAAATCACTTTTTTTTTAATATGGAGAGTTGTATGAGATTCTTGGCTTGTGGAAGGTAAATATTTGTTAAATATACTCTGTTTGATATATGTTTTGTAGATGGTCTGTCAGTTCAGACTGTGGTGGGAATGCTCTACAACCCCTTCTCAGGTTACTGGCATTGGAGTGAAAACACGAGCCTTAACTATGCAGCTCATGCCCTGAAATCCAGCCTCCAGGATCACCCAGCGCCTGCCGAGTTTGCATTAAAGGGGGAAACAGAAGAGCTCCAAGCTGAAGCCTCCACCAACACAGGTGTGCAGGAAGAGCTGAAGAAATGAAGTGTTTCTAAGGACTGTAGTATAATGGCTTGAAGGTCCGATGTTTACAAATATACAAGATGTATACTGTTTGTTTTTCGAGACAGGATCATAAAGAAAAAGTCAATAAAAAGGGCTAAAACCTTAGATAAAAGCCTTTGCTGTTTCTTCTAATAACTACCTTTAAGGGATTATTCTGTGGATAAAAAAAGTTTTGATGAGGTATTATGTGATCTGGAAGTTTAAGTTCCTCACCCTTTGTTATATGATGATTATTTAGTTGCTAAGTTGTGTCTGACTCTTGCTACTCCAGGGACTGTAGCCCTCCAGGCTCCTCTGTCCATGGGATTTCCCAGGCAAGAATACTGGAATAGGTTGCTATTTCCTTTTCCAGGGGATCTTCCTAATCCAGGATTCAAACCTGTCTCCTGCATTGCAAGCAGATTCTTTACTGCTGAGCAACCCTGGGAAGGCTTTGTCATATAATTAGGGTATACATGTTTCACTTCATCTTACAGATTATATAACATTTTCCCCACATGTATGCACACACACACATATACATATATATATAATATGTTTTAATTTCACCAGTCTATATCATCTACATTCTTATTTGGTTTTAGTTAAAGGCAGTTATGCTTCTGACTGATGAAAACCAAATATTTTATACCACTAATATTTGGGGAGATAAAATGTATTTTTTCTTATACATTTTTGTTTTTTGAAAAACAAATTGATTGTTAAATATATACTGAGTTTTACCAAACATTAGAATCAGGAAATTCAGATTATGCTGGGCATATTTCTCTGTACAGTTCTAGAAATGTTTCGTGGTGCCTTTCTTTTTTAAGTAGAAATAAATTTTAAACCTAATTTAAAAGTTCATTTATAGGACTTTATTCTTTGGCTGACATTTTATAATTAAAGTTACTGACTTGAAATATATTTTTATGCTTCTTGGAGTATGATTCTTTGGCTTTTTCTGAAAGCCCAGAATGTATAAGGACTTTGATAGAGGGTGTTGACCAAAAATGACATAGACTGAATGCATGCTACTCGTGTAGGAAGTCAGCTTTTACTTTTTAGCATTTTTCACGTTTTGTGTGTGTGTGGTTTGTTTGTTTGTTTTTTTTTTTTGGCTGCATTGCACAGCTTTCAGGAATCTTAATTCCCCAAATGGGGTTTAAATCTGGGCCCCATGAGTGAAAGTGCAAAGTCCTAACTGCTGGACCACCAGGCAATTCCCTAGCCTTTCTCACTTTTAAGCTCATATGTCTTCTGTATTTCTTTGTAAGTGCCTGTTGTATTGGGCTCACCAGAAAAACACTTCCCAGTCACCTTAGCTTATCATTTGCTTGTTCTCAGTGGCATTTCAGGGAGGAAACTGAAACTTAAAGTGTTAAAAGAAATTTTAACTTCAGTTGCTAATGTCTAATTAGGACACTAAAAATCAGGAGTGCCCATTGGATTTCATTTAAAAGTTTAACTTCTATTCTGAATTATACTAGTTTTATTACTAAAGAAAGTCTCCTCATTCTATCCTTCAGGGGGAAAAAAAGTATGGGTATTAGAGATTAATTTAAATATAAAATTAATAATCCTGGAAGAAAACATAGGTGGAATACTCTTTGACATAAATTGCAGCAGGGTTTTTTTTTGGGGGGGGGTCTCCTAAAACAAAGAAAGCGAAAGCAAAGGTAAATGAATGGAACCTAATTAAACTTAAAAACTTTTGTACAGCAAAACAAACCAACAACAAAACAAAAAGACAATATACAGAATAGGAGAAAGTATTTGCAAATGATATGACTGATAAGGGGTTAATATCCAAAATATATAAATAACTCATACACCTCAACATCAAAAAACAACCAGGTTAAAAGATAGGCAGATGACCTGAACAGACATTTTTCCAAAGAAGGTATGTAAATGGCCAACAGACACATGAAAAGATGCTCAACATCACTAATTACAATGTAAATGAAATCAAAACTACGTGAGATACCATCTGACATCAGTCAGAATGGCTATCATCAAAAAGTCTACAAAGAAGTGTTGGCAAGGATGTGGAGAAAAGGGAAACCTAGCAGTCCATGGGGTCGCTACAGTCGGACACGACTGAGCGACTTCAATTTCACTTTTCACTTTTCACTTTCATGCATTGGAGAAGGAAATGGCAACCCACTCCAGTGTTCTTGCCTGGAGCGTCCCAGGGACGGCGGAGCCTGGTCTATGGGGTCTCATAGAGTCAGACACAACTAAAGTGACTTAGCAGCAGCAGCAGCAGTATACTGTTGGTGGGAATGTGGATTGGTACAGTCATTATGGAAAATGGTATGGAGAGTCCTCAAAAAATTATAAATAGAATTACCATGTGACCCAGTAGTTTTATGCCTGGGCATATATCCAGAGAAAATGAGAACACTCATTCTATAAGGTACAGGGCCCCCCAGTGTCAAAACAGCATTATTTACAATAGATACGGAAGCCTCTGTGTCCATCAACAGATGAGTGGACAAAGACATTTTTATACACACACACACACACACACACACACACACATACAGGAATACCACTCAGCCATAAAAAAGAATGAAAATTTGCCATTTGCAACACCATGAATGGTCTAAGTGAAATAAGTCAGACAAATACTATACATTATATGTGGAATCTGAAAAATAAAATTATTGAATATAAGAACCATTTCTGATTCTAACTGTTGCTTCTTGATCTGCATGCAGGTTTCTCAGGAGACAGGTAAGGTGGCCTGATATTCCCATCTCTTTAAGAATTTTCCACAGTTTGTTGTGATCCACACAGTCAAAGGCTTTGGCATAGTCAATAAAGCAGAAATAGATGTTTTTCTGGAATTCCCTTGCTTTTTCTATGAGCCAACGAATGTTGGCAACTTGATCTCTGGTTCTTCTGCCTTTTCTAAATCCAGCTTGTACATAAATGGAGTATAACCTGTAAAAACTGTAAATCTTTGTGTGGTACACCTGAAAATTATGTGATTTAATATAGTATTACAATTAATATATATAATATAGTACATCAACTGTACCTCAATAAATTTTTTAAAAAAGATTAACCTAAAAGACTAAAATTGACTAAAAAGCCGCCCCCAGAGACTTCCCTAGTGGTCCAGTAGTTAAAGACTGTGCTCCCAGTGCAGGGGGCACAGCTGAAGTCCTGGTCAGTGAACTAAGATCCCTTAGGCCATGTAGCAGGGATTACGGGGAAAAAAAAGCCCTCAAACAAGATGTATTTATTTTGGAAAGAACACTCTAACTTTCAGATATTAAAAATATACATTGCGAAGTGATAGGAATTCAGAATGATTCAGTAATAGCCCTGTGAGGTAGGGACCGTTGTCCCCACTCCATTTCACAGAGATATTAAGTGTGCTGAGCCTCACACAAGTAGTAAGACACAGATCCAGGCAGTCTGATCGCTGGGCCTGTGCACTTCACCACTTTGATACTCACACCTGTGCCACGTATGGTCATCGTAGCATAATCACACATGACTGGACTATTATCACTTATTTGAATTGTCTGTATACTGTCACTTATTTGAATTGTTTGAACTGTCTGAAGGCAATACCTTCAGAAACAAGTAAATCAGTGTCACAAAGTCTGGAGTCTAGGTTATTTGCTTAGAGCTTCAGTGCCTTTCTGTGAGTAAAACAACTACATGCCATTGATGGGAACTTAATGAAATGCTTTAATGACACAATAAATTTATAACCTTACTTTGTATATGTTTTACTATTGTATTAATGATAAATTGAAGAAAATTGTTGATTTAAAGTACTACATAACAAAAATATCTCAGTCAAGCAAAAACGTTAAAAATTTTGACATTTGAAATGTCTTTTTGATGTCTGCCAGGAACACACACACAGGGGTTTCTATGCTACTGTTGACCTGGAAAACACGTTGCTGCTGCTAAGTCACTTCAGTCATGTCCAACTCTGTGCGACCCCAGAGACAGCAGCCCATCAGGCTCCTCCGTCCCTAGGATTCTCCAGGCAAGAACACTGGAGTGGGTTGCCATTTCCTTCTCCAAAACACAATGTTACAAGGCACCAAGTAAAGATTTAGAGAGATTGCTCAGTAACCAGGCACAGGGGTAAGTCATACTTGTTGGAAATATTTTTAAAATCTGGATTGTCAAGAGTCCCTGCAATTCCTTAAAACATATTTGCATCATTACAGACTTACAGATGTAAATCCAAAAATCTAAGAATCCTGNCCAAGTAAAGATTTAGAGAGATTGCTCAGTAACCAGGCACAGGGGTAAGTCATACTTGTTGGAAATATTTTTAAAATCTGGATTGTCAAGAGTCCCTGCAATTCCTTAAAACATATTTGCATCATTACAGACTTACAGATGTAAATCCAAAAATCTAAGAATCCTGAGAAAATGTCCATGGGGAAATAATAAAGATGGAAACAAAACCAAATGAAAGTGTTAGTATAGCCAACACATAATTGCTTTTATTAACTTACAATGTGACTCTGTTAGAAGGGAGATTCTTATTTGACTATTAGAGATGCAAATGACATGCAAGCCTTCTCTGTATCAAAAAAACCATCCTGACACTGATGGTTTGTATGCAAATCAAACAAGAGAATGTATTGTGAGATCAACAAACCTCTTGTATCTCAGCAAGAAAAGGATGCAGTTCATATAATGAGCCACTGTATAGGAGCTAAAAGACACCAGTTGAAGTCAAATTTAAAAATATGTTCTCAAGATGATATGAACAGAGCTGAGAAAGGGGATGGAGAGTTACAGGTAAGTATGGACACAAGATGTTTCCGCTCTGATAGATTTCAAGCTTTGTTTCCTGTTAACGGGATGTAAGGGACATAAAAGTCAGTGACATGTAAGATCTCCACTTGTTTTTCTGACTCAAACTAGCTCTGTATCTGGGGTCCTAATATAGGCTTCAGAGGTTCCAGGAACCCCCTGAAATAGGGAACAAAATTGTGGGTGTGTATTTTTCTGCTGAGAATGTTCCATAGCTTTCATCAGAGTCTCAAGAGCATTCGAGACCCCCCAAAAAGGTTAAAGATGACTGTGCTAACATACTGCAGTAGGAAAATACATACTTTACTTGACAAAGTATGTCAGGAAAAGAAAAGAATGGCCATTCTATCTTTTGCTTATATTTTGTAAAAGTGAACACGAAGGCTGTCAATAGTTGTGAAAGGCGAAAACTGGAATATGATTTAAGTTGTCATTTTCAGGTCATTCTTTTGATATTAAATTGAAAAGACATTCTGAGATTGTTTTTAGACTTAGTTTTGTCAGGATGAGATGGTAGAAGACCAGTCTGGGTTAATTAACAATCAGATGTATGCAGTGGTAAAAGAATTTCAACTCACAAGAAAAAAGATTTATTTTATTTATTTGTTTTTGTCCATGCCATGCATCTTGTGGAATCTTAGTTCCCCAACCAGGGACTGAACCTGGGGCCTANATAAAGAAAGCTGAGTGCCAAAGAATTGATGCTTTTGAACTGGGGTGTTGGAGAAGACTCTTGAGAGTCCCTTGGACTGCAAGGAGATGCAACCAGTCCATCCTAAAGGAGACCAGTCCTGGGTGTTCATTGGCAGGACTGATGTTGAAGCTGAAACTCCAATACTTTGTCCACCTGATGCGAAGAGCTGTCTCATTTGCAAAGACCCTAATGCTGGAAAAGATTGAATGGGAGAAGGGGATGACAGAGGATGAGATGGCTGGATGGCATCACCGACTCAATGGACATGGCTTTGTGTAGACTCTTGGAGTTGGTGATGGACAGGGAGGCCTGGTATGCTGCAGTTCATTGGGTCACAAAGAGTCATATGTGACTGAGCAACTGAACTGAACTGAACTCTGAGATCAATCAGTTCAGGCCTCAGCGACCGGCACTCCAGGGTTCTGTTGTGGTCAAATGTTTCTGCCACTCTTGTAGCCTGAGAAGACCCTCACAACACCGAGTCGTTGCCCAAGATTCAGACACTTCACGCCACTTCTTTTCTACAGTCTCTCTGGAGACTCTTTCTTGAATTGGTCTTCTCTGACTTTACCTTCCACCACTCCCTTCTACACTTTTCTGTTGCAACCTCTACAAGCCCCATTTCATTATCCATCAGTTCCCTACTTCTGAAGTCTGTGTCCAAATTTCCTCTGCTTCCTACCTTACCTGAAACCTGGCTTTCCTCTGAGGATATGGTTTCACCTGGAGCCATTTTGAGAGGAAGTTTCACATTTTCTATGAACCTCAGAGTCAGGAGATGGAATGTACATCAGTTTCACTCACCATCATTACTCTTGAACAAAAGCTCTTGTGTCTCCAAGCCTCAATTCCAGCTCTCCTGTCTTCTACTTCTCTGTATTGCCAAGCCCTGCTTCTGGCCACTCCCCTCAATCACAGGGGTCTTTATTTTTCCCTAAGTCCTCCCAGCTTCCCAAGTAACTCCACTGTCTATGTGGATGGTGTGTGTCCTACATCAGCAGCAGCTGGACCTTGTCTAAAGAGGCCTCTACCTTTATGGTCAGCACTTGGAGTCACCTAACATCTGAAGCCATAGGCTGGAACATCCCACTCAGAAAAGAAGCCCTCTCTGAAAGCACCATAGAGAACCAAGGAGCCATAGAAGAAAACATTGAAAAATAGCAAGCTGGGGAAATAACTGCACGTTAATTTACAGAAAAATAATTACTTTCCTCAGTTAAGACCTCATATAACTCAATAAGAGCTTCCCTGATGGCTCAGATGGTAATGTAATTAATGCAGGAGACACAAGTTCAATCCCTTGGTCGGGGTGATCCCACATTCCGTGGAGCAACTGAGCCAGTCCACAACTATTGAGCCTGTGCTCTAGAGCCCGAGAGCAACAACTGCTGAGCCCTCACACTGCAACTACTAAAGCCTGTGTGCCCTAGAGCCTGTGCTCTGCAACAAGAGAAGCTACAGCAGTGAGCAGCCCTTGCACCATGGCTAAAGAAAGCCCAAGCACAGCAATGAAGACCCAGCACAGCCAAAAAGAAAGAAAGAAAGAAAACTGCAATGAGACCCTGCTTTCTCACTGACAATTAGGAAAGATCAAAATACTTAAGAATATGTGTGATCAGGCTAAGTATGAAGAAAGAGACACAGTTTCAAAACTGTGGAGAGTGTGTATTGCCCCTTATGGAGAGCAATATGGCAACATCTATCACAATTACAGTGCACAGCTCTTTTGATGTAGAAATTCCACTGTGTATATATATATATTTAATGTATATATTATTTATATATGTATACATATGGTATTCCATGAAGAATGATAGAAAACAAGAGGACTTCTTTGGCGGTCCAGTGATTAAGACTCTGTGCTCCCACTACAGGGTTTGATTCCTGGTTGGGGAAATAAGATCCTGCATGCAAAAAAAAAAAGTAAGATGCAGGACAGGCAGTTAAACAATACAATTTGTATAAAAATGACATAAAACAATATATACTGCTAAGTCCCTTCAGTCGTGTCCGACTCTGCGACCTCATAGACGGCAGCCCACCAGGCTCCCCAGTCCCTGGGATTCTCCTGGCAAGAACACTGGAGTGGGTTGCCATCTCCTTCTCCAATACATGAAAGTAAGAAATGAAAGTGAAGTCGCTCAGCCGTGTCCAACTCTTAGTGACCCCTTGGACTGCAGCCTACCAGGCTCCTCCGTCCATAGATTCTCCAGCCAAGAACACTGGAGTGGAGTGCCATTGCCTTCTCCAAAACAATATATACGCACATATATGTTAATACAAGTCCATGTATATATAGAAGATGCTTTTATAATGCATAGAATATCTCTGGGAATAAACACAGAAGCTGAAAGTTGTATTTGTCCCTCGGTAGGGGGCTGGGGAACAGAGTTAGGAGGAAACAGTATCCTTTAGAATCCCAGCAGGAAACTGCAGGCACATGCAAAGCAGATATTTTGAGGATCATTTAATAAAAGGACTATTTACAAAAGTGCAGAACCTCGGTGTTAGCAATGGCAGGAAGCCATTACCAGCCCTCCTGTAGAAGGAGAAATGTGAGCTTGGCTTCTGAAACCCACAAGGGGAGCCATGTAGAGGGAGACAGAGTATGGGGTGACTCTGCAGGAAAAGATGCTAAGGGTTTGTCATTCCTTCCCTTCTGCCCTCTGGCCCTCCCCTCTGCATTACCAGCAAGCCTCATGGACAACTTGGGTGCCCACAGCCACCGCTGTCCTTCGGGCAGGTCGGCCTCTGGGGCAGGAAGGAGGGTGTATCCGGATGTGAGGACACTGAGTAGAGACTGACTTTTCATTGTACTCTCCTCTGTAATGTTTGAACTTTGTACTATGTTTATGTATTGAACTAAAAATGGGACTTCCAAAATAGGGGGAGGACTTCCCTGGAGGTCTAGTAATAAGACTCTGCTTCCAGTGCAGAGTGTGCCAGTTTGATCCTGGTTGGCACCTAAGATCCCACATGCCTCCCAGCATGGCCAAAAAAACAAAATTATATATATATATGTAGATATTACATGTAATCCCTTTTTTAAAAAGATTCAAGAAATATTTATTCCTGTCTTCAACTATAAAATGATCAACTTTTACTTCCTTCTTTCACACCCAAATTCATTTTGGGTGTTTTCTACTATTCTGCCTTCAGTTTTCAAGCCTCGCTTCTGACCCCTTGACACTTGAATGTGCTTGTCTGCCAAGGTCACTAATGTCTGTGCTCTGAGCTGCTGTTAGATGTATTCTACTTGTTGGGAGCAGATGATGCAACTGATCCCATCTCATACTTTCTTGAGACACCCTCTTCCCCTGGCTCCTGTGGGCACATACCTACCTGGTCTGCCCCCCACCTCCCCACCGGCCCCTCTTTCCTTCTCAGTTTCCTGGAAGGGGCTCTCTTCCTCTGGCCATCCTCTCACTGTGGCATTCTCAGGGCTCTGTCCTTGGCCCTGTCTCTCCTCTCACTTAGCGTTCACCCTCATCTTCTCATGTCCACCCCTTTCAACACCTTTAGTGATCCCCACCCATCTCAATCCCAGGCCCAAAGCTCTTTTCTCAACTCACACATTCAGTCACCATTGGTCATCTCCACTTAGACATTCAATAGGCCATCTGACTCAGTGGACATGAGTTTGAGTGGACTCCAGGAGTTGGTGATGGATAGGGAGGCCTAGTGTGCTGCAGTCCATGGGGTCGCAAAGAGTCAGACACGACTGAGCAACTGAACTGAACTGAGGCCATCCGTTAGAGTTTGCCTCGTGTCCCTCTAAAATCCGTATGAGTTGAAGTTCTAATGTCTAGTGGGTAAAAATGTGACTATTTGGAGGCAGTGCTTGCAAAGGGTAAAAAGAGGTCACTAGAGTGATTGCAATCTAATGCCCTGATGAGAAGAGGAGATTTTGGAAAGACCATGTAAAGACCCAGCGAGAAGCTGGCCATTAATAAGCTAAGGAGAGAGGCCTCAGAATAAATCAAACCTCCCAACAACTTGATCTCAGACATCTAGCCTCCAAATACTGTGGGGAAATAAATTTCTATTGTTTAAGCCACCCAGTCTGTGGTGCTTTGTTATAGTACCCCCAGCACACTAATGCACCGCCCAAGCTAAAAACCTTCCAAACCCTTTCACAACCTACCTTCTCAATTGCCCCTCTTGTATCTGAGCCTGGTTGTTATTTGCATATCCTTTCTCAGTATCAAGTCAGTCTTGCAGGAAATGTTTTCTGAGAGTTACATACTGAGTAATAAAATGCTCAAATCCAGCGGATCAGAAAGTAGACAGGTAAAGTCAACTGTGGTGACAGGTGGCTTCCAGCTATAATGTTGGATACCTGGGTAGGGGAGTATTAGACCTCTTCACCACAGGTCGAGCCAAGAAAGCAGAAGCTTTCTTGTTCTGTACCTGTCCCTTCTCAAGATTGAGGAGTATCAAAGAAAAGGGGGGACTGAAACGGAGCAGGACCATATGGTCCTCGCCCCCCTCCCCCGGCCCCCGACTGTGTCCTGTGCCTGTCTGCTGCCTGCGGAAAACTTTAGTCAAAAAATAAGTTTGATCAGAGAAGTCAGATAATAATAATGTAGTCATTAAGCATAGTCAAAGACCTTTAGTCCAGCACTCTTGCCTGGAAAATCCCATGGACGGAGGAGCCTGGTGGGCTGCAGTCCATGGGCTCGCCAAGAGTTGAACATGACTGAGCGACTTCCCTTTCACTTTTCACTTTCATGCATTGGAGAAGGCAATGGCACCCCACTCCAGTGTTCTTGCCTGGAGAATCCCAGGGACGGGGGAGCCTGGTGGGCTGCAGTCCATGGGGTCGCTAAGAGTTGGACATGACTGAGCGACTTCACTTTCACTTTTCACTTTCATGCATTGGAGAAGGAAATGGCAACCCACTCCAGTGTTCTTGCCTGGAGAATCCCAGGGACGGGGGAGCCTGGTGGGCTGCCATCTATGGGGTCGCATGGAGTCGGACATNCATGACTGAGCGACTTCACTTTCACTTTTCACTTTCATGCATTGGAGAAGGAAATGGCAACCCACTCCAGTGTTCTTGCCTGGAGAATCCCAGGGACGGGGGAGCCTGGTGGGCTGCCATCTATGGGGTCGCATGGAGTCGGACATGACTGAGGCGACTTAGCAGCTTAGCAGCAGCAGCAGAAGACTGAGACACAGACTAATGTCTTAAAGAAGAAATACCACGGACAGCACTTGACTACTGGTCCTTGGGATGAGAGCCTTTGTAGGTGGTGGAAAGCCCAAACAAAAGGGAGCTGGTGTGAGACAGTACTACTGGGTTTGTCTCACTCTATCATTACTAGGCTCTGGGAATTGAAATTGTTACTTTACCTCTCTGAGCCTCAGTTTTCTCATCTGTAAAACAGAGATGCCAGTACTCATTTAATACATAGTTTTGGCAAGTTACTGAAAAATGTATCATCAGACAAACAGGTGTTCAATAAATGCTAGCCCCTTCCTCTTTTTTTCTTTTTTGTCTTGTAATAACTTAGCAGTTAGTAAAATCAGGTCTTTGAAAAAGTAAAAATAAAAAAGATGCCTATAGCTTGGAGTTAATGTCCATAGTTATGATGCTAAGGCTGTCAGAATTGGTGCTGGTGGTGGGGTTGTGGAGTAAAGAGTGTGCCTATTCTCGCTCCCAAGGTCTTCATACTGCCTCATTAGCTGAAGGAGCTCTGGAAGGGGAGCTGGAGGGCAGATGTGCTCAGATCTACTCTCTATATCTTCACCCTGCAGGGCGGGGGATGGGAGGCTGCACGGGCACTTTGGCTTGAGCCTGGGATCTGGCTTCACACAGGGGCCTCTGAGGAGTCAGTCTCCTCAGTTAACCTAGCTGTGTTCACTCCCCCTCCGGGTATTAATTACACTACCATCCTAGGGGCTGAGGCATTGCCCCTGAGACACAGTCTCCCTTCTCTCTGACTGGATTGCACCCCTTTGTGGTGCAGCCTTTCCATCTACAGCCCCGTCTGATTTTGTACAAAGTGTTGGCCAAGGCTTGCATCTCTGCTGAGACTTTAGTGTGTTTTCTTGTTTCCCCGAGCTTTGTTCTACATACTCATGCCAAACTTTTGCTCAACTTAGGTCTGTTGACTTCTTAGATCCTACTGTACCTTCTTTTGCCTTTATAGGAGCCTGAATTTCAATACTCTTCTCTCTTCTATGCCATGAATGTAAAAGCTAATTTAAATCTGCATCAGATCACTTAAGATTATGTTTTAACTTCTCTTACAGGATTTTATTTTACCTACACTTGCTTTTAGTGGCTTCCCTAGTGGCTCAGTTGGTAAAGAGTCTGCCTGCAATGTAGGAGACCTGGGTTTGATCCCTGGGTCAGGAAGATTCCCCTGGACAAGGAAGTGGAAACCCAATCCTTGCCTGGAGAATTTCATGGACAGAGGAGCCTGGAGGGTTACAGTCCATGGGGTCACAGAGAGTCAGACACAACTGAGTGACTAATTTTCACTCTCATACCTGCTTTTAAAGACATTGACTTCAGGGAATTCCCTGGTGGTCCAGTGCTTAGGAAGCCACACTGTTACTGCTGAGGGCTCAGGTTCAACCTCTGGTTGAAGAACTAAGATCCCACAAGCTATGTGACTCGGCCAAAAAAAAAAAAAATACACACACACACATTTGCTTCAGAGTAGCTCTGAAAATTTAAACCATACTTGAACCAAAGGCTAGATAATGCTCAGTAATTACCTGGTACTCCCAGGACCGCAGCAGTGGCCAGTGGCCTCCATGAGTGGGCGTGTGGGTCTGCTGACAAGAGCAGCTGTGAGAGTACAAAGCATTCTGTGGACCTCAATATTAAATTTCATCTAGTTCCTAATTTGCTTTCCGGGCACAGGGTTTGAGAGTGTTGATTCTCTCTTTTGCCTTCCATATTCCTCCCTTCATGGTAATTTATCCCCATCCTTGTGGCTGGACCCAGACACTCAGGCGAATAATTCAGTTTAGTTCAGTTCAGTCACTCAGTCGTGTCCGACTCTTTGTGACCCCATGAATCGCAGCATGCCAGGCCTCCCTGTCCATCACAAACTCCTGGAGTTCACTCAGACCTACATCCATAGAGTCACTGATGCCATCCAGCCATCNCAGGTGTTTCTTGACTTCCTACTTTTGCATTCCAGTCCCCTATAATGAAAAGGACATCTTTTTGGGGGGATAATTAGGGGATATTAAATATTGGCCCAACATGTAAAGAGAGCAAAGGCTGAGTGCCACGTAGGAAGGACGCAGAAAAACAATGGAGAATCCCTGATGCCAGCGCTCCTTGTCCGTCTCTGCCCCAGAGCTTTTCTGCCCTGATCCCACTCCTACCCACTCTGCTTCCTAGGCATCCTCCTGGTCCTCTCCTAGAATGTGGTCTGGTGACAACTTCTGTCTCTCCAGCAGGCCTTTGAGATCCACTCCTTGCAACCTGTTCATGAAAGGTCCCACCTCCAACCACACACTCTGCTTCTTTCTGAGAGGTCACCTAAACAGCACCGTGGTGATCTGTTCCAGTCCTTCCTGCCCAAGTGTGCTTGGGCTCCCGCCTGGCCAGCCTCTCCCCTTTTCTGGTTGGGACTGACAACACGCCCAGATTGTATCAGCTATCTGGCAGCACTCACTGCCCATTCTAAGTGGCTGGCGTGGGAAGGGGAGTATTAACAGAAAGGAGGAGTCCCTCTTCACTCCAATCTCCCCTCCCTCACACGAAAGCTTAGATTCCTATATCCATCCTTTCACCTCGAGAGTGATAACCCCCACTACTTGAATTTTTTCCAGTCCCTTTTAACAATTTTAAACTATCCATGCTCTTGCTAAAATTTGTGTGTACATCCTACACTTCTATGAAGCACGACCCTGTTCTTAGCACGAATGAACTTTTAAAAATAAAAGCAAAAACCATTGAACACACGTGCGCACACACACACACACGTTTGACAGATTTTCTGCACCGGAAAAACAACATTCCCCCGCCCCCTACCCCTCCCCGGGCCCACCCTGCTCCATCCCTAAGTTCCCTGAGAATGATTTCCAAGGGGAAAGACTAGGACTTGGGCTGTGTCTCTCAGAGGGTTAGTCACTCTAGGGTACACTTTTGTTGTTATTTGTTAAACCAGACATCTCTCCGGGGGCACACGGCCAAGACCCAGGTAACCGTGTAATGTGATGAGTGTTTTTGTAAGTTCTACAAAGACACAGCGCTTTTCGGATGGCCAGAACAATGTAATTCGCGACCTGGCCGGGGCCCTGGTCCCCGGCTCGAGCGGGGCGGTGTCTCGGCTGGAGCTCCGCGCGGCCCCAGGTGAGTCCTGCGCGCCCCCCGCTCTCGCGCCCGCGGGAGGGGCCGGAGCGGAGGCGGAGGACGGGCCGCGGGGTGCGGGAGGGGGGGCGACGGAGATCCGGGCCCGACTGCAGCTTCCTCCGAGCGGCGCCGCATTTCCAGCCACCTCCGCAGCCCTGCCCTAGCGCGCCGAGCCGTTCACGGCCGTGCCGCCTGGAGGCGCGGAGCCCGCCTGGCGCGCCCAGCCCTGCAGCTCCGGCCGGGGCGGAGGCCGCCGGACCGCGGAGATGCGGGGCGGGGGCAGGGCGCGGGGTAGGTGACTTTATCCCGCCTCTGTTTCCCTGCCCCGGGGAGCAATGACATCACGCGGCCTTCTCCCGGCGCCGACACAAAGAGCGGCGCGGAGAGGCCGCTGCGGGGGGAGCCGGCGGCCGCCGCTGCCGCCCAGGGCCCCTGGGCCCCGCCGGCCAGGCCCGCCGCCCGCGGCCCGCGCCCTTCCTTCTCTGCCGCCGCCGCCGCCTCGGTCACCGCTGCCCGCGCCGCCCGCGCCCCCAGCGCGCTGCTGAGCCCGCGCCCGGCCGCGCCGGCCCCTTCCCATGCGGGCGGCGCGGGCCCTGGGAGGGGCGCCTACAGCCAGCCGCGCAGCATGCACTGGGGGGTTGGCTTTGCCTCGTCCAGGCCGTGCGTGGTGGATCTGAGCTGGAACCAGAGCGTCTCCTTCTTCGGCTGGTGGGCCGGGTCCGAGGAGCCCTTCTCCTTTTATGGGGACATCATCGCTTTCCCTTTGCAGGATTACGGTGGGATCATGGCAGGGCTGGGCTCCGATCCCTGGTGGAAGAAAACCCTTTACTTGACCGGGGGAGCTTTGCTGGCCGCAGCTGCGTATCTGCTCCACGAACTCCTGGTCATTAGGTGAGCCGGAGAGAGGGCCCCGCGCAGGGGCGCAGAGACGGGCACCTGGCTAGGGCCGGGCCGGCGTGAGGGGGGACCCGTGCCAGCCCCTCGGTCACGCTGCCCAAATGCCCGAGTCCTGTCCTTCCCTTTCGCCAGAATACAGTCCGTGGTCGCCTGGCATGAGGGGCAGTTTCGAGTTGACAGGAGAATTAAACTGGTACCGGGAGGGGAAAACACTTGAATCCCTATCGTTTGGTGCTAAAGCAAAAATCCTCTGGGTTGTTACGGAGCATACTGGTATGTTATGAAGATCCTAAGTGCATTGTGTTTGCGACAATAGAAGTAGGCCCTGTAGAAATACTAAGTTACATTTTTATGAAACGCCCTGTTTGTTTATAGATGATCATGCTGGAATATTAACCACTCACCTTAGCTTTTACTTAAAGGTTAGTTTTTCATTGTCCCTTCCCAAGTGTCACCATCATCAAAAGGCTGAAATTGCACAAGCTCCAGAGAGCTCTGGGTCCCTGTGCGGGATGCACAGCGGAGTGTGCGATTTTGATGCAGCCTTAACCCGGTTATCTGCTAACCTGGTATTTAAAGCTAAGCACCATCTTCAGGTTTAAATGCCATTGTTGTGCGAACAGTAGGGGATCTGAGGACTGAACGAGCACATGGGCGTGCACGGGAGTTGCCCAGTGCCGTAAACACTTGCATCTGCTTCCTGCCGCAGAATGTTTACAGGATTGACACGGAAATATCAGAAAATGGAGGCCCCGGCTGTTGGTACATTCAGCCGGACGCCAGATCTTGGAGTAGAATAATACCGTAGGCTCCTGGGACTAGTGGTTTGGCTAATTGGTACAATTTATGATTAAAATTTCCATGCGTTTTAAACCTCTGTCTCTGGGAGAGGACCAGGAAGAGCAGTTTTCAGTAGCTCAAAATGTCCCTCTTGGCCAGTATTTTCTAAAGAGTGAGAAAATGTGTCTGCATGCCTTTTTCCCATGGGGAGTCCTACACAATAGGTTTATAAACAAAGACAGTGATAGGTGACCTTTAAGGGGCCTGCAGGGATGCAAGGAGGACATTGTGACAGCCTAACAGGTATTTGGAAAATTTCTAGTCTCTGAGAGAGGAAATCATTTAGGTCTGGGGCAGTGTACTGGCTTGTATATACAGCCATAATTGAGAAGTTTTACTCTAAGCTTATCATTCAATTCTCTGACTTAGCACAGTGTCTTAAATATTGTTGAACTAAATTTTTAAAAAATTACATGAATCGTTTCCCTAGATTATTTTATATATTTGCCAGTTTTAGGACTCAATTTCAAGTTAGGTTTCAAGCTATATGAAAAACGAAAACATCTGTGCAAGTGACTAAAATGTCACCCACTTGTTCTGAAATTAGATATCTGTCCAAAGCCTTTTGAGGATCCTGAACCATGTGGCTTCTCACCAGTCATCCACTCTGAGGAGGGAGAAAGGCACAGCTTCAGGGGACTGAGTCTAAAAGTTGCTTAAATGACCTTGCAGAAATGGGGAGGCGGGTGGGAGAGCTCAGAGTTGACCCTGGGAGCAGCCCAAACGTGGTAGGTGTGGGCGCAACTCTCAAGAGCCCTCTGCCCACTTGGATACTTATTTGAGAAAGTGTTTTTGATCTCTGGTTTATTCACTTTTGTTTCTTGACAGATGTTTATACTGAGTAGAGAAACTCTGTTGTAATGCAAATAATAAATAATTGCCCGTTTTTGAGCCCTTAGTAGCGGGCTCTGCTTAGAAGTGCTTTACCCTCCTGATTGTGTTTAGCCTTCTCCTCTGCCACTGCCACTGACTGCTTGATCTCCACTTCGTAGATGAGAACATTCCAGCTGAGGGAGGTTAAGCAGTTTGTCTGAGACCATGCAGTAAGAGTAGTGGGATCAGGATTCAAATCTGAGAATGTATGTCTTCGGTGCCCACACTGTTACTACTTTCTGCTAACAAGCACCAATTCTGGAGTGAGTTTTGATGGCAGAAGGAAAGGAGAATTGGGGCAGTCCCCAGGGAGGACAAGCCTGTGGCAGCGACCTGAGTTTTTGACAACTGCTAAGGGCACGGAAGGGATAGGGAAAGAAGACCCAGGAAAGCGGGCACTGAGATTCGGAGGTTACAGGATAGAGACCGTACCTTGATGTGAAATCCGAGCTTCAGTTGTCAGTGTAGTTTACGCAAAAACTCAGAACAGTCTGAAATACGTGGGATGGAAAACCCATCTTGCAATGGTTACACTGTCTGAGTTTATTGGCAATCATAGTCTTTACCTCTGTACTTGGATTTCCTGCTGTGTTGACTTAACCATAATCTATGGGTACATCTCCAGAGTGGATAGTAAAGTTGACAGGAGAGAATTATTTAGGACGTTTACTTAATGAGTACTGTATAATAACTAAAGCAGGTACTTTGGATTTTTCTCATATTTTTCCCATCATGGTATTTTTAAAGAAATATAGTCCCAGTCCTTTGCTTTATTCTCTCCTAGTGGAAAGAGACTTGCAGCTCTCCTGAATTCAGTCCAGCGTTTGGAAATGTGTTGTTTGTAAATTGTATGATACTGAAATGACTTGTTACCCACACAGCTTGTCTGCACTTTAGGCACAGGGGCTCAGCCTGCCCTGGAAAACTTAGAGAATCAGAGCAGCCCATGGGTCATGTGATCTCTGTAAACCAATAGCCCATCGACAGGACACAGAGGCGTGGTCATCTGTGATACCCTTCACCATGGAAGTAGGGCTAGTCTTGCTGCTCGACAGGTGTTCTCTTGCACAGTCCTTATCATAAGGCCACTTTATGTCTAGATTACTTGCTCCTTTGATCCCAAGTTAGAGAGTTTCCTGATGTTGAGGGAGGGCTCTGGAGCCAGACTGGGTTCAAATTCACTCTGCCTTAAACCAACCATGTAACCTTGGACCCAAGAGTAAACTTGGTTACCCAGTGTGAAATGGAAATAATCTGTGAAATGGGAATAATAATACTAGCCTTCCTCACAGAGGTGATTACATGAGTTAACATGTGACATGCTTAGCAGAACCAGTTAATTGCCAGATCTTACAGTGAGTTCGGCCTTACAGTGAGCATTCACTAAAAGTTGGCCATCATTAGTTATTATAGGCTTTCATCAGAAAGTTCCAGGCTTGAGT
The DNA here is from genome assembly GCA_006410615.1 of Neotragus moschatus. Lineage (NCBI taxonomy): Eukaryota > Metazoa > Chordata > Mammalia > Artiodactyla > Bovidae > Neotragus > Neotragus moschatus. Next base: position 1,595,418 of record SJYA01001444.1, read on the forward strand.
GGTCTGAGTCAAACTGGCTACTTTAATAAAAATAACTGGGAAATTGCCCATTTTGGTGTAGATCAGCTGCTTGGCAGTTTGGGAACTAGAGTTATTAACAATTTGATCTTAAATTGATACTCCTTGGGCAAATTACATAACCTCTCTGAACTTCAGTTTCCATGTCTACTATAAAATGTAAGTATGGTATAATATACAAAATTTAGGGACTTCCCCGTTGGTCTAGTGGTTAGGACTGGTTAGCACTGGTCTAGTGCTTCCAATGAAGGGGGCTTGGGTTCAGACCTTGGTCAGGGAACTAAAATCCCACGTGCTGTGTGGTGTGGCCAAAATAATTTTTTCCTAAATACTAAATTTAAGGTATAACGATATTCACTCTATGGTGTTACTGTCAGAATGAAATAATGTATATAATGTACACAAAGTCATTGGCATATGCTAGTCACATCCATTTTTATTATGATAGGGCCCAAGTTAACCAGCAGAATTAGGTTGTTCTGGCCAATGGAGCAGGGAATTTTATGTTTATCTTTTCTTCTTTCGGTTCTTTAATTTTTGCTTGGCTGAATTTACATGAACTTACTCTGACTTGAATTACTTGACTGGACAAGATCAGTTAATTGTCAGATCTGCAGTTTGCTTTTCTAGAAACATAGTCTAAATGGCTTCTTAACTTTAATATCTGACCTCCCAAACATCTCATCTAAATGAAGAAGTTTGTTTTATAGCAAGTATTGTCAAGAGGCAGCAAATATTTATATTCTTTTGACCAGTATTTGCAAAATGAGTTGTTTTTAACTCTTTAAGCAGGAATGACACTCACATGGTAAACTTCTCCAAGAGAGTTTGTTTTCCTGGAGATTCTGCAGGAAATGGGCATCCTTGTGAAGCTGATATGAGGAACCTTCCCTTGCTTGCTTCGGGAGAAGGATGTGTGGGATTAAACTGGGAACAATGTGGGAGAACCAGAGGCTCAGGGAATGCTAAGGGGGAAGAGTGAGGTTTATCTGACTCAGAAATGTTTGGGTAGAGTGAAAGAGAGAGGTTGCAAAAGTTCCCGAATATGGTATATGAATGGCTCTGTGTGGAATGAGATTTTGTTCCTTAAGGGGATAAGGCCATATCTTTCTGAATGAGAATGAAGTCCACAGCTGGTACAAGGTATTTGGTAGCCACCAAAGGTTTACAGATACTGTTTTATTTAGTCCTCATGATAAAGGAGGCAGAATTGGTATGGTCCTCACTTTCCATCTGAGAGTGTAGATGAGGTCTCAGGTGACATAGCTAGCTAGTAGGAAGTAGGGCTTGCAGTTGACCCCACGTGTCCAGGAGTAGAGTCCAGCATTCCTTCTACTACATGGCGGCTGTTGAAAAGCTGTACCAAGGAAGTCCTCATCACCCAGACAAGTAGCCAAAGGAAAAGATAGGTGTGTGGATGAGAAAGAAGAAAGGGAAAAGGTAGAGGTTCGGGGGCATATGCTGTGTGGTGAAAGTGTGGAGCCTTGAAAGGAGAGAGGAGGAGAGAGCACCCAGAGGGTAGGTTCCTGGGCACCACGGGTGAAAGGCCAGGGGAGGGCACTACTGGTTTGGAAGAGGGGTCAGCAGAGTCAAGTCTCAGGTTCCCTGCAGACTTGAGTCATGGCAGAGCAGATCTGCACTGTTCCTCTGGGGTCCTGTGGGTGAAGAGACTGCTTCAAGGTACAGACTCAGTCGAGAACGTAGGTTCTGACTGCACGGTTTAATCCAGGGTCTGCCATTTACTAGCAATGGGACTTGGGGTAGGTTTATCTTCTGTGCCTTAGTTTCCTCATCTACAAAACATAGATAATAATAGTATCTATCTCATAAGGTTATTGTGAAGATTAAATGAGATGATCCCTGTGAAGCCCTTAGAACAATGCCTGACGCACAGTAAGCGCAGAATACCTTTTTTAATCCATCCAGCTTGTCCCTGGCAGGTAGATTAGCCAAGTGGAGAAGAGGTGGACCTCTCCCAGAAAGTACGCCTCCTGCCCGTAGGTTACAGGTACTAGAGAGAGGGTGACATATAGGTACTCCCCTGAGCCCATGCTGTGAGCCTGTGCCGTCATGGTAACAGCAGACTTTGTGAGGTTCTCTTGTGTTTTGACCAAGCTTTCCCCCTCAAAGTGCTTCTGGATGAGGTAAGGCCCTGTGACAAACACATGTATTTATTCCTTGAGGAGCTGCAGCCTAGCAGGGACCTCTGAGGAACTAAGGGAACCGCATGTATAACACACGGATTGTTCTTTTTTTCTGTTTTGGTTTTGACAGGAAACAGCAAGAGNTTTCCCCCTCAAAGTGCTTCTGGATGAGGTAAGGCCCTGTGACAAACACATGTATTTATTCCTTGAGGAGCTGCAGCCTAGCAGGGACCTCTGAGGAACTAAGGGAACCGCATGTATAACACACGGATTGTTCTTTTTTTCTGTTTTGGTTTTGACAGGAAACAGCAAGAGATTGACTCCAAAGATGCTATTATTTTGCATCAGTTTGCAAGACCTAACAATGGTGTCCCCAGTTTATCTCCTTTCTGTTTGAAAATGGAAACTTATTTAAGGATGGCTGACTTACCCTATCAGGTACTTGCGTGCAAGTATGTTTTATCCTCGTGGCAGCAGTATTGGCTGGCGAAGCAGGGTGGTGGGTGATGGGGCAGGGGGGAGGGTGGGGAGTACTTACTCTCACAGTGGGGCAAGAGTTCGCTCTTGGTGCCAGAGGAAGTGGGTATGAAAGTAGCGGTGCCCAGTTCTTAGTAGATGGTTAGGAAACTTAGTTCCAGTCTTTTGATTTTTATATCCAGTTTAATGAGTGATCTCATTAAATCCAGAAGGGTCTGGATTTTTCATAGGTTTCAGGCAGGGACCATGTTATTTTTCTCCTGACAAAAGAGTATTCTTTGGTTAATAGTGTAGATAGGCCTGCTGGGCGGCTGTAAATAAAGGTGGGCCTGACATGGTTCTTTCCTTTAGGTTTCTATTTATTGGAAAAATTGTATTTATCTCTCATGAATCTTGGGGGCAGAGGATCCAGCAGGCCACCAAGGGTATTTGTAGATTTTGTGAGTTTTTCCCCCGGAACTTTTCGCATTCTGTTTGGGTGACTGTCAGCGAAACACTTGCTCATTTCAGCCTTAGAGAGGGAACGGAAGAATGAATGCATTGAAAATATACATTTTTTTCTGAGTAAGGCTGGAACTGTCTCATAAATTTGACAGGTTGGGTTTTCATTGTTGTTGTCATATTTTTAAAAAAAATTCCCTTATGTTTTTCTTTTTCACTTAATTTCTAGCCATAGGCATTTAAAAAAAAAAGCTTTGATTTTGTTATTGTGTTTTAATTTTATGGTCAAAGCAGGTAGTCTTTTGATATTAATTCCTTGGAATTAACTGACACTTTAGCGTAGTATATGGCTATTTGTTATAAATGTTGAGAATAAAAACATTCTCTGAGTGTAGAGCTCTTTTGATATACTCGTTTGAGCATGTTTAGTATATCATTCAGAGAAGGCAATGGCACCCCACTCCAGTACTCTTGCCTGGAAAATCCCATGGATGGAGGAGCCTGGTAGGCTGCAGTCCATGGAGTCGCTAAGAGTCGGGCACGACTGAGCGACTTCACTTTTGCTTTTCACTTTCATGCATTGGAGAAGGAAATGGCAACCCACTCCAGTGTTCTTGCCTGGAGAATCCCAGAGACAGAGGAGCCTAGTGGGCTGCTGTCTATGGGGTCACACAGAGTCGGACGCGACTGAAGCGACTTAGCAGCAGCAGCAGCAGTATATCATGTAGAACTGTTATATCTGTTTATTTTTTGTCTGCCTCCTCCAGCAGTTTCTGGAAAGACTGAGTTAAAATATTCAAGTATATTTTTTGATTTGTCTCTTGTCATTCTGTCTATTCCGCCTTTAGATAAGAGTATGTATATACTCAAGGTTATATTGTTTAGGGCCATATGATATGAAAGATTACATCTTTTACTGTTTTATTTCTTTTTCTGATATATAGCACCCATCTCTGTGCCTTATGAATTTTTTAATCTTGAGTTATGTATTATCAGATATTCAGATTGAGTCTCCAGCTTATTTGCCTGGAATATCTTTTCTTCATCCTTTTTCTCTATTTTTCTTTTTTTTTTTTTTTTGTATTTGTCTCTTGTAGGCAATGTATTAGTTATAACCAATTGGAGAGTCCTTAATTGGTGAGTTTAATCCATTTTTACTTGTAATGATTATTTTATTAGGACATATTTCTAACATCTTATTTAATATTTTTCTCCTCCCTCTACATTTTTTTTTCATTTCCTGCTGTCTAATTGATCATTTTTTTTCTTGTCATTTAAAATAAATCCTATTTTTTTTCTTATGGCAGTTGCTCTTAAGATCCAGATTCGTGTTTATTTATCCCTACTCACTTCTTATACATGTCAGAATCTGTGTTTGCCCTCTAATGATACAAGTCTGTTAGTAGGTTCATGTTAGTCTTGGGCTGCTTTCTTTTCAGGCTCTTTCCAGGTGTGTTGCTGTTACCTCATGTTTTAATTCTGGAATTCTGGAAATCCTTTCTCTTTTTATAGTCCTTTTTTGGCTAAGAAAACTTACCAAGTTATTTGACTAGCCTTATTTCCCATATGTCTTATCCTACAAGATTTATTTATGTTTTTCTATAAGTACTTCTTTGATGACTATTTTGAGTGAGCCTTTATGGGACAAACCTTCAGTGGATTGGCATGCCCCGGAACATCTTTATTATGCTGCACTTTTGATACGTCTTTGTCCAAAGTTCTTTTCCCTCGGTCCCTTAAAAATATTACTCCATTGTCTTTTTGCATTGATGTTGCTGCTGGTAAGTCTGATGTTCATCTGGTTCTTTTTCTTCCTCTTTGGAAGTCTTTTAGGATTTGCATTTATGCTCGACTCTTTTTTTTAAATATCTATTTATTTGGCTGTACCATGTCTTAATTGTGGCAGATGAGATCTTCTAGTTGAGGCATGTGGGATCTTGTTCCCTGACCAGTGATTGAGTCCCGGCCACCTGCATTGGGAACATGGAGTCTTAGCCACTGGACCACCAGGGAAATTGTTCACAAAAAGTTGTGTTCAACTTTTCATTTTTCTTCTTACTATTTCCCCTTGATTTGTATTATAATCCCTTCCTTTATCCCTTGGAGGATATTTCTTATGCTCATTAATTAAATTGATATTTCCCAATCATTCTGCCTTAATCTCAACAGTCTTAACTATCATCATACTCTGGCTTGGTGTGGATTTTTATGTATTTTCTTTGGTCCTTTATAAACGCTTTTCATCTGAAGTCTTTTGTCTATGTTCTTCATGTATTTCTTTCTTTTTTATTTGTTTCCCCTTCTTCTTTCCTGTTCTTGATTATCCTGAAATCTGTATCCTGGAATCTCTGCTTTTATTTTCTGTTTCTCTGAGCCTATCCTTTATCCTTTATTCTTTTCTTCTTCCTCCTTGGAGAATTCACTTCTCTGAGCTTCCACTGCGTCCCTCTATTCTCTTCTTGTAACTGTCCTACTATTTGTCTCATCTATTTTGTTCAACTTTTCATTTTTCTTCTTACTGTTTCCCTTTGGTGTGTATTACAATCCCTTCCTTTATCCCTTGGAGGGTATTTCTTATGCTTATTAATTCAATTGGTATTTCCCAATCATTCTGCCTTACCTTGTATATATTCAGTGTGCTGCCCTTCTCTTAGTTACGGTACCCCTCAGATATCTAGTTAATTTGGTTTGAGATCTCCTCTTTCCAGGGATGTTAGCTTCCCTGCCCAGGACTTTGTACTGGGGAGGGTCTAAAGCTTAAGATGCAGGCTGTGTGCCTCTGGAGGAATTTAAGTAAAGTAGGGAGGTGAGTCCCAGGCATCCCCACACCACTGTGATTCCTCCAGTTTGCTGCATTTCCTCCAGATGATCAAGGTTCAACTTTAAGCTCTTACAGAGTAGCAGCATTGGGAGGGGTGGTCTTCTTAGCAGGAAGCAGAGCAGCTGGGAGGTTAGAGAGGGAAGTCCCTCACCTAGCCAAGCTTTTGGTTGCCCTGCTGATGATATTACCCCTCCAAGTCCTACCTCCCAGTGGCCTGTGCTTTCTGAGCTGGTTTTTCTACAGAGAAGGCATGTGGGATAGAGGGGTGTGGCACTGACCTTCCCAAGGCAGGGCTGGGAGAATTGAATGACATGCTCAATTTGGTCACTGGTCCTCTGGGAATATGACACTGAACCTGGATTTCAGGCTGGGAGATCTGGGAGAGCAGAAGATGCTGGAAAAGATTGAAGGCAGGAGAAGGGGACGACAGAGGATGAGATGGTTGGATGGCATTGCCAAGTCGATGGTCATGAGTTTGAGCAAGCTCTGGGAGTTGGTGATGGACAGGGAAGCCTGGCATGCTGCAGTCCATGGGGTCGCAGAGTTGGACACGACTGAGCAACTGAACTGAAGGTGATCCAGGTCTTAGACTCACAGAGGGTCTTTGTGAGTGGCACTGGAATGCAAGGGGTGAGTCTGGACGGAGAGGTAAGGAGATTATTCAGGATTTTGGAAGCCAGCAATGGAGGAGAAAATAGCAAAAGACTCCACAAGGCTTGAATCATTGTTCAGTTGGATTTGAAAGACCCTTGCTCAGCTTGGTGTGGACCGTCAGTGCTTGAAGTTGTATGTCACTGAGGGACTCACATTGGAGGGAGAGCCTGCTCCCTAGCGGCCGCTTGCCACTGGTCCCTCCTCACTCCCTGCCACATCACCGCGTTTAGCTGTGACTGCTTCTGGCGTGAAGGCCTGAGCCTGAGTTTTCTGCTCTGTGGCCTCTCCTGGCTTTCTAGATTTCCTGTGCCCCCCATCCTTGATGAAGTCATCCTGCGGGCAGTGGTGTGGCACCTGCCACGCTGTGTTACCTTTTCCTTCCCTGGTGGCTCAGACAGTAAAGAATCCACCTGCAATGTGGGAGACCTGGATTTGATCCCTGGGTCGGGAAGGTCTTTTGGAGAAGGGAATGGCAACCCACTCCAGTATTCTTGCCTGGAGAATCCCATGGACGGAGGAGCCTGGTGGGCTACAGTCTATGGGATCACAAAGAGTTGGACAGTAACACTTTTCTTTTAAAAGAAAGAATGTAGATGATACCATCTTAAAAAAAAATTATTTTTGCATGCACTGGGTCTTCACTGCTGTAATGGGTTTTCTCTTGTTGTGGCTCCTGGGCTCTAGGGAGCAGGCTCAGTAGCTGTGGGGCATGGGCTTCATTTCTCCATGGCATGTGGGATCTTCCTGGATCAAATCTGTGTCCCTTGCATTGGCAGGAAGACTCTTAACCACTGGACCACCAGGGAAGTCCTGCCCTTTCCTTGCTTGCCTTCAAGCCATCAAGCTCTAAGTGGTCTGCTGCTGCTGCTAAGTCGCTTCAGTCGTGTCTGACTCTGTGCGACCCCATAGACGGCAGCCCACCAGGCTCCCATGTCCCTGGGATTCTCCAGGCAAGAACACTGGAGTGGGTTGCCATTTCCTTCTCCAGTACATGAAAGTGAAAAGTGAAAGTGAAGTCGCTCAGTCGTGTCCGACTCTGTGGGACCGCATGGACTGCAGCCCACCAGGCTCCCCCATCCATGGATTCTCCAGGCGAGAGTGCTGGAGTGGGCGCCGTAGGCTTCTCCATCTAAGTGCTCTAGCAGCAGCCTAACCGCCTCTGGTCATGTTTTAGGCTTCTGCTTTTCGTTAGTATAGCTGGAGCAGCTGGACACAGGCCTCGCTCTGAAGCCTGGAGAGACCTTCAAGAGGGGGACTGCTTACCCCTTCTAAAACTATTATTTCCTGTTCAGTTATATCTTTTATGAAAGGAGTGATATTGGAGTGTTTCTTCTGTGAGGTCTCTATGGAAAATAAATGAAGTGGATGTTCATTGGGGTAGGTAACAGGAAGATGGTTTTATGATTTAGAAAGGGATGCTCTGATCCCGTCTCGGGGGAGAGGGTGGGGCTCCTTTGAGACCTTGTGCGTCTTCAGTGAGGGTTTGTGTTGTTGCTGTTTGTGCCTGGGAAGTACTATTTGGGCTCTCTGCTTGGAGGATCAGTAGAGAGGTATTTTGTCATCAACCCAGGGAGCACTACCCTCTGCCTCTTCTTTGCCCTGTGCCTTTTTAAAAAAAAGATTAAAATGTCATGTTCCTAAGAGCATGACTTTATATTTGAAGCTTTTTTTAATCGAAATGAGACAGGGATAAATATTTGATGACCATTAGTAGGAACTCACAAGGGTTTTCTTAAAAAGCCTGATGTATTAGTTGCAGTTGTTAGCTTTTTAAAATAAGAATGTAAATATTGGCAGAGTAATTTTTAAAACTTCATTTTGTTATAATTATAGATTCATAGGAAGTTACCAAAAAGATGTAAGGAGGTCCTGCTGCTGCTGCTGCTGCTAAGTCGCTTCAGTCGTGTCCGACTCCGTGCGACTCCATAGACAGNTTACAGACTTTTTTTGTTCGAATGGACTTCCAATTCAGAGAATGTCACTATGAGAACTCATCCCTAAATCATGGGTTTGTCACACTCTATAACACCTGTCGAGGCTGCTGCTGCTGCTGCTAAGTCACTTCAGTCGTGTCCGACTCTGTGCGACCCCATAGACGGCAGCCCACCCGGCTTCCCCGTCCCTGGGGTTCTCCAGGCAAGAACACTGGAGTGGGTTGCCATTTCCTTCTCCAATGCCTAAAAGTGAAAAGTGAAAGTGAAGTCGCTCCTGCAGATATGTTTTTTTTTTTTTTTCCAAATGAAAATGGTTTACCATTTGTTTTTCTGATTACATTTGGATGATATGGCCCTTGTAAGGATTTTAACAATTTCAACAAAGTGTCAGTGGAAAATGAAAATCGATGATATCTTACTAGCTGGAGATTATCATCACAAATACTTCTGAGCATCTTTCCATACTTGTTTTTAGGCATACATACATAAAGGGCTGGAGAAGGCGATGGCACCCCACTCCAGTACTCTTGCCTGGAAAATCCCATGGACGGAGGAGCCTGGTAGGCTGCAGACCATGGGGTCGCTAAGAGTCGGACACGACTGAGCGACTTCACTTTCACTTTTCACTTTCATGCATTGGAGAAGGCAATGGCAACCCACTCCAGTGTTCTTACCTGAAGAATCCCAGGGACAGGGGAGCCTGGTGGGCTGCTGTCTATGGGGTCACACAGAGTCCGACACGACTGAAGCAACAGCAGCAGCATATAAAGGGCTTCCCTAGTGGCTCAGATGGTAAAGAATCTGCCTGCAGTGAGGGAGACCTGAGTTTGCTCTCGGGCGGGAAGAGCCCCTGGAGAAGGCAATCGCTGCCCACTTCAGTATTCTGGCTGGAGAATCCCATGGACAGAAGAGCCTGGTGGGCTACAGTCCATGGGGTCACAAAGAGTTTGACACGACTGAGTGACTTTCACTTAAAGATACCTGTATCATCTGCCATAACTGATTGTATAAGAAGCATGTATTTCACCCAATCATTCTTTTTAAATCTGAGAAAGAAAAGAGAAGGAAATGGCTCTTTTTGAAACTCTCTGCTCTGGTTCTTAGCCCTAACTTCTGATGTTCTATTTGTTTGCTGTTTTTGTTTGTACACCACCCTCCTGCCCTATGCCACCCCCCCATCTTTTTGTTTTGGAAATTTTCGGAGCTACAGACAAGTTAAAAGAACAGTATGTGAACATCCATATGCCCTTCCCCTAGACTCACCAATTGTTAACATGTTGCCTTCTTTCCTTTACTTCTTTTTATGTATACCTTTATGAAAAAAATTTTAATTCAACATTTGAACATAAGCTGTAAGAATCTCAGCACTTCACCCCTCCATACTTTAGGATACATCTTCAAAACAGAAGGACATTCTTCTACAAAACTATAGTGTGTAGTTATAAAGGGAAGTACTCAGATTTTTCCTTTCTGTGTAGGGGAAACCAGTCCCTCCCTACTGTGTGTTTCTCCCCATGAGTCTCCTTTGCGACTCACATGAAACACTTCATTTCTGACACTTCTGGTCAAACATGAGGCCCACAGCAGTCAGTCCTCTTTGACACCAGCTGAATGTTGTTATTCAGTCGCTCAGTCGTGTCCGACTCTTTGCGACTTTGCGACCCTGTGGACTGCAACATGCGATGCTTCCCTGTCCATCACCATCTTCTGGAGCCTGCTCAAACTCATGTCCATTGAGTTGGTGATGCCATCCAACTGTCTCATCCTCTGTCGACCCTGCCTTCAGCTGGACAACCTACACTTTAGTTCAGTCCTGACGCTACCCAGAGGCAGCATCAGATTCCCTGAGTTAAGTCCCACAAGACTGCCCCCTGCTTTAGATGCTAGTCGCAAGCCCAGATTGTCACCTGTGCTTCTGACCAACCAACTGTAGATCAGAGGTTCTAATGACTCCTCCTTAGGTTTGGTTACTAGGCTAGAGCAGCTCACAGGACTCAGGGAAATACTTATATTTACCAGCTTACTGAAGGATTTGATAAAGGATACAGATGAACAGCTAAGGAAGAGGGACATGTGGGAGGGTCCTGAGTAGGAATGTCTGTTCTTGCGTATTTGGGAGTATCACCTTCCCAGTGTGGATGTATTCACTGACTTGGAGGCTCTTCAAGCCCCATATTTAGGGGATTTTGTGGAGGCTTCCTCAAGTCGTGTGCGCATGTGTGCTAAGTCATTTCAGTCTTGTCTGACTCTTTGTGACCCTGTGGCCCATATGACCCTATGACCCTGTGGCCCATAGCCCACCAGGCTCCTCTGTCCCTGGGATTCTCCAGGCAAGAATACTGGAGTGGGTTGCCATGCCCTCCTCCAGGGGATCTTCCCGACCCAGGATTGAATCCGCATCTCTTAACATCTCCTGCATTGGCACGTGGGTTCTTTATCACTAGTGCCACCTGGGAAGTCCTCCTCAAGTATTTGTGACCAGTTAATAACTCCATGTCCAACCCCTCTCTGCTCTCTGGAGGATGGGGGAGGACGTTGAAAATGCTGAGCTTCTAAATGTGACTTGGTCTTTCTGGTGACCATTTTATCCAAGAGCCCACTCAGAGTCACCTCCTCGGAACATAAGGTTTTCCTCATGCTATGAACACTTAGGAATTTATAAGAATTTTAAGAGCTCTGTGCCAGGAACCAAGGGCAGAGACTAATGCATTTATTTCTTATTCACAATAATGGATGCATGAATTTTTTTTTCAATGTGTTATATAATCCACAAAAGGTGCTCAAATTTAGCTCAAATTTACCCAGTGGGGGACCTTTCAAGATGGTTCCAGAGGTGCTGTGAATGTAATGGATATAAATTTAACTGAAAAGTTGGGGGCACTGTGGCCAGTGTAGCACGTCAAAGTTCCAAGATTGGGATTTCTCTGAAGGTTGCAAGTTATCCATTTTGAAATGGGGATGATGATGTTAATATTTATGATAAAGGCACTCTGTCAAACACATTGTGTGCATTTTCTTATTTAATTTTAGCCACTGCTATTATCCTAATGGGCTTCCCAGGTGGCACTAGTGGTAAAGAACCCACCTACTAATGCAGGAGACATAAGAGACATGGGTTCGATTCCTGGTTTGGGAAGATGCCCTGGAGGAGGGCATGGCAACCCACTCTAGTATTCTTGCCTGGAGAATCCCATGGACAGAGGAGCCTGGTGAGCTATAGTCCATAGGGTTGCAAAGAGTCGGACACTACTGAAGTGATTTAGCATGGCATAGCATATTATCCCAATTATATATAGATGAATCCAGGGGGATTAAGGGAGACAGGGAGGTCCAAGGTCACACAAATGAGGACTGAATGAGGCACTAGAGTTTTAAACCCAAAGCCTATGCTTTTCACTGCCGTGCTAATAATGTAGACTAAGTGTAGATGCATTAATCTCATCTCGGGCAGACTTGCAGGGGGAAACATCAGCTTGGCAAAGATAAAGAGGATTTACCTCTTCATCATTCTTCTGCAAATTATTTTCAGAAACTATTGTTGGTAGGCCAATCAGAGTCCAGTTCATTTCAATCACTCGGTCGTGTCCGACTCTTTGCAACCCCATGAACTGCAGCACGCCAGGCCTCCCTGTCCATCACCAACTCCCGGAGTCCACCCAAACTCTCGTCCATCGGGTTGGTGATGCCATCCAGCCATCTCATCCTCTGTTGTCCCTTTCTCCTCCCGTTCCCAATCCCTCCCAGTGTCAGAGTCTTTTCCAATGAGTCAGCTCTTCACATGAGGTGGCCATAGTATTGGAGTTTCAGCTTCAGCGTCAGTCCTTCCAGTGAACACCCAGGACTGGTCTCCTTTAGGATGGACTGGTTAGATCTCCTTGCAATTCAAGGGATTCTCAAGAGTCTTCTCCAACACCACAGTTCAAGAGCATCAATTCTTAGACTCCAATTGCCTAAATAAAAATAGACCAGGAGTTCTTTAATATGTTTAAGAAAGTTAAGGAATATTAAGTATTACTTAAAAATTATATAGATTTATTTTAAAAGGAATATAACATTCAGAAAAAATTGAAATTCATGGAAAAAAGATTACTGTCATCTCACACTTAGTTTTGCCCGTTACTTTTGTGTTTCTTTTTAAAAATATTTTTTGAATTCATCTAATCTTTAGATATTTTCATAGTATCTCAAAAATGTTGTCTCTTGCTTCCTGGAGTAGGAAGTGGCAATGCGATCCAGTCTTGCTGGAAAATTCCATGGACAGAGAAGCCTGGTGGGCTGCAGTCCATGTGGTCACAAAGAGTCAGACGCAGACTGAGCATGTGAACATGCATGCACACACACACCCCCCCCCACCATGAGAAAGCATTTGTACAAGTCTTTGCATGGACATATGCTTTCTTTTCTCTTAGGTGTTTACCTAAGGAGTGAAATGATTGGATTGAGTGGCAGGTGTGTAACCTTTTAAGAAATTAACAAATGGTTTCAAAATGGTTGTACTATTTTACATTCCCATCAGCAATGTCTGAGAGTTCAGTTTCCTGCACAGGAACTAACATTTGGCTACTAGTCTATAGTGTCCAAACTGTTGACTTGTATGAAGTACGAGAAGTTTGTAATAATCTGATTAATTTAAGCTGTGTAGACCACCCAAAACTGGATTCAGATTTAAAAATCAACTTTGAGATTCACACAGTCCAAATTTATTGAGAAAAGCAATTGAATAAATACAATCATTATCACAGAATCTGGTCTATCAGTGTAGTTAAGATCTTTTTATACAGGGATCAGAAGATGTTACCCTGTCATGCTCAATGCTTATAAAGTCTGTCACTCCACCCCCACCTCCCACCAACCCCGTTTTGGAATCAGAATCTCCCCTGAGACACCACAAACTTCTAGTGTGGGTATGAATCAAAGGGAGGTTGTCAAATGTACAGATTTCTGGCCACGTTTCCCTGGATTCTGACTCAGTGATCTGGGTGTGGGCTAGGAATCTGCATTTTCATAGGCACTGGAATTGAGTCTGTTGGGCACACTTTGTTATATTCTGCTGTTGTAATTTCTGGGACCGCTTGTTTGCAACATAGTGGTATTATGATAAGCATTTTCAAGTGTAAGGTACTGTTTCAAGTGAGGTTTCTGATCAGTAGCCCAATCAGTATCTGCCTCCTTATGGTTTATTTTCACTTTCTGTGTTTTTGGATTGTTCATACATTATAATTAGACTGACTCTGACCAGGACGAAGATCATTTCAGTTCTCACTTTCCTTTCTGCTCTTTTTTAAAAAACAAAAAAAACCCAGTAAGCCAGAACAGTAAGGGCTTCCCTGGTGGCTCAGATGGTAAAGAATCTGCCTGCAATGTGGGAGACCTGGGCTCAATCCCTGGGTGGCCTGGAGAATCATCAGGGACAGAGGACCCGGCAGGCTACAGTCCAAATGGTCGCAAAGAGTCGGACACTACTGAACGACTAAGCACACACCAGCCAGAACCCATGATAAAATGTATGGGAGTTAAGTAATATTTTCATGTGAGATAAACCTTTTTTTCCCCAGATTAACTGTTTATCCCCTTAAGAGTTTTTATGTTGATTTCATTCATTTGAAGAGTGCAGTCACTATCAAATATACTGTTGGAATGTTTGTTTCTGTTAACCATACAGTGAAGTTAAAATAAAACTTTGCTTTTCTCTTTACAACTTACTCTGCTTAGAATTATTTTGGTGGAAAACTCTCTGCTCAAGGGAAAATGCCTTGGATTGAATATAATCATGAAAAAGTTTCCGGGACAGAATTCATAATTGACTTTCTGGAAGAGAAACTTGGAGTGAATTTAAACAAAAACCTTGGTCCTCATGAAAGAGCCATCTCCAGGGCAGTGACTAAGATGGTGGAGGAGCATTTCTACTGGTGAGTCCCCCCAGGGGCCTGGGTGGGTGTCCAGGGCACATTCCCATCATGTGAAGCAAGCCAACTGTTTCATGGTTCAGCTCCCCCTCCCCCACTGCTGCGCCTTTCCCAAAGTGTTCTACATTCTGACCGACTTAGGGGTCAAAACTATGACTGTTAAGTCTCTAAGTATCTAGAGCAGAATTGGCATTTTCTGCTGAGGCCCATCTAGTACATATGTTAGGCTATTTGAACTACATTTGTCTGTGGCAGCTGCTCAATCCTGTGGTTTTAGCGCAAAAGCAGCCATAGATGTTATACACATGAGTAAGCATCCCTGTGTTTAAATAAAACAACAAGAGCACTGACATTTGAATTTCATTTAATATAAAATACTGTTCTTTTGATTTTTGTCCCCCTCAACCATTTACAAATATGAAAACTTCTTAGCCCATGGGCTATATAGCTCCTTACCCACAATCTAGGCCACTGAAATGAGGGAGATAGACTGGGCTTTTTACAAATACAAACTGCTGAATTAATGTTTCATCAGATACTCAGAGGAGGGAACAGAAGACTAGGGCAGATAGAAGTCTCAGGTGAAATAAATTATGCAAGCTTTCCCAGAGTATTGTCAGTTTTCCCTGTATGACAAGAACTTCTCAGTGATCCAGAAGTAAAGCTTACTACTGTTTTCTGAGTTCCTTTGCCTTGATTGGCTTACTCCTAGTTTGTACTTTGTCCTGATTGGCTGACTGCTAGCTTGTACTTTGCCCTGATTGGCTGACTCTTAGCTTGTATTTTGCCCTGATTGGCTGACTTCCAGCCCATATTTCCTGAATTTGAAGCACTGCAGACCCTGTGTGGGTTAGGTGCCCCTGTTTTGCAGGTGGTATGCTGCTGTGACGGAGAAGGCAATGGCATCCCACTCCAGTACTCTTGCCTAGAAAATCCCATGGACAGAGGAGCCTGGTAGGCTGCAGTCCATGGGGTCGCTAACAGTCAGACTCGACTGAGCGACTTCACTTTCGCTTTTCACTTTCATGCATTGGAGAAGGACATGGCAACCCACTCTAGTGTTCTTGCCTGAAGAATCCCAGGGACAGGGGAGCCTGATGGGCTGCCGTCCATGGGGTCGCACAGAGTCAGACATGACTGAAGTGACTTAGCAGCAGCAGTAGCAGCATGCTGCTGTGACATTGCGTGAGTTAGGCAGACTTGATTCTTCTTGCTTTACAATCTCATTGAAATGTGGGTTTGTTTTTTTTTTCATGTATCTTCTAGAGTTTTAGGCTTTCTGTATACTCCAATAGGTAATATTTTCCCCCTGATTTCTGCATATCATTTTGTTCTAAATATTTAATAAAGAATTGCTGAGTCCACGTTTTTTGGCATTAATTGTTACTACTAGGTCATTGCTCACTGAATAGCTTTCACCTCTTCCACTGAGAGTTACACTCAATGTGGGGTTGACTGTAGAAAGTTCTTTGCCTTCACATTCTTATTTCATACATTCAGCTCTTTCTAAATGGAAAACTTGTCTCTTGAATTTTTTGACCACCTCCTTTTTTTCTTTTTCTTTTTCCTCTTTCAGTTCTTGCCCACTTTATTCCAGGACTGACCTGAAGCATCGCTTTCTTCTCTTTCTCACTGCAGAGATGAAGGTAGTGGGAGGAAGGAGGGAGTCAGGCAGAGTGGAGGCAGGGCTGCAGATCAGTGTGGGAATGATCACAGGCTCAGTGTGGTCTGTTCCTTATAATACTTATGGAGAACTACTGGCCCTTCCCTCTCAAAGAGTGCAAGGGTGGCAGGGTGGAACAAAATGCGTGAGTGCAGGTGACACGCTTCGCCTCAGGGAAAAGCCCTTAGGGGACAGAGTCACTTGCTCGCCCGAGGTTGCAGGTCTTGCTCTGCAGTGATCAGGAAAATGAAGAACCAGTGTAGGGCCACCCCAGCTCTCTGTACCTTCCCCAGCTGAGCCGCCCCCGCCCCCCACAAGTGCTACTTCATTTGATGCATGGGCCATTAATATGGAGAGTTAGCACTTTTTCAGCTGCCTGAAAACCTTTTCAGCTTTCAGCTAAAGCCTTACAGTTAAGTTGGTACTTTTGCGACACTCTTTGATTTCTGTGTGTGCTACGTGTGCGTGCAGAAAATTTATATTTGGCTTAGAAAGACTTTGATCCAGCAAGATTTCCAAGTACCACCTGTCACTGCTTCTTGCTCTGGGTATTAGTGATGCATTATATATGTTTACTTCCTGATAGAAGTTCATCTTCTGTTCTTCCCTTCTCTTCTTTTCCTACTGATGTGGTGATGGGGCAGGGTGTGGTGGGGAGGGCTGGGAGGAAGCCTTAGGAGGTGGTACTCCACTGGGTGAGAATCTTAATTTTACAGATCACAAACCCCCAAGTGCTTGGGAAGTTGCAAAGATCATATGTAGATTCTTCTCTTTTTAAATTAAAAAATAGTAATTTTAAATTAGTACTTAAAAATTTTTTTTTTTTTTTTTGACTGTGCTGGGTCTTTGTTGCTTGTGGGTTTTTCTCTAGTTGTTAGCGGGGGCTACTCTCTAGTTGCAGTGTGTGGGCTTCTCATTGTGGTGGCGTCTCTTGTTGCGGCACCTGGGCTCTAGGTTGCCAGGGCTTCAGTAGTTGCAGCTCCCAGGCTCCAGAGCATAGGCTCCACAGTTGTGGCACATGGGCTTAATTGCTCTGTGGCATGTGGGATCTTCCCGGATCAAGAATCAAACCTGTGTCTCCTGCACTGGCAGGTGGACTCTTTACCACTGAGCCACCAGGAAAGCTCTTAATTAGTATTTTTAAATTAAAATACAAATAGCTTACTTTGGGGGGTTAGCTACTGTTTCTCGTTTGTGTCTCCTCAAGCGTTTATTTGAGAAATGAATAGTGAAGGTGGGAGGTTAAGTCTTGATTGAGATACAAATATCCAGTGACCTTTCAAAAAATAAAAAAAAATCCTAGTTCCTCCAATTTCTTTTAGTCTTCAGTAGCAGAAGGAAAAACAAACTTTCTCAGTTTCTTTAAGTTTCCAAACCTTTAGCTAACTTCTTGCTTTGGGGAGATCCTGAACAGTCTTTCTTGAGAGCTCTAAATCCTAACACCCACCCCATTTACCCGTGCAGTCCATGGTAAGAAAGTGCATGCCTGTGAAAACCAAGAGCCAGCAGAGGGAACTGACCACAGTATGTAGGAAAATATTACAAGTATGAGCTTTCCACAAGAGCTTGTTGAATTTTGACCATCGATGAGCTCTAAGGTTGTGTTTATACTTACAGAAGTATAAGAGGGAGAATTAATGATTTGACTCAATTGATTCAGTTATCTGGAGTTTTCAGAGATGTCTGTCTTGGTCTGAAACTTTAAAAATACTCTACTTCAGATATGATTTTCTGAAAAACAAAGACTACTGTCATTATATAATGAAAACATTATCTAACATCATATAATTCTGAAGCTCTGAAGTAGGTCTGTACAAAAAGCACACTCAGCTATAAAGAGGTTTTTTTCTTGCACTTGAAATCCATACAGTTGTATCCCACTTGCATTATAAATGCTATTATTGAAGACAGGTTCTTTATCCCCTTTATTTCACTGGATGCTAAAGTTAAATGCAAGGAAGCCAGAATAAAGCAAAGTCTGAGAGACTGGGGGTCACATTACTGGAATGAAATTGTTTTGATAACAGATGCTGTAGTGGCTTCTAGGTGACATACTGTCCCCTTGTGGACACTACTGGGTGTCATGTGTGTGTATGTGTGTGTGTGTGTGTGTGTGTGTATTAGCAGCTCAGTTGTGTCAGACTCTGCGACCCCATGGACTGTAGCTGCCAGGCTCCTCTGTTCATGGAATTCTCCAGGCAAGAGTACTGGAGTGGGTTGCCATTTCCTTCTCCAGGGGATCTTCCCAACCCAGGCAATGAACCTGGGTCTCCCATATTGCAGGCAGATTCTTTACCTTCTGAACCACCAGGAATGTCTTAAGCTCTTCTAATCTCAATCGTGTTGGGTACCATTGTCAAACGCCCCATAGTCATAACAGTGTCACCCATAAAAATATGGATGTTACAAAAGAGGATTCAAATCACTTCTAGCTTGGCTATAATTAATTTTTTTTTGATGTGGACTATTTTTTAAAGTCTTTATTGAATCTTTTGCAATATTGTTTCTGTTTTATGTTTTTGTCCCCCCATCCCCCCCCCACCTCAAGGCATGTGGCATCTTAGTTCCCTGACCAGTGATCAAACCTGCATCCCCTGAATTGGAAGGTCAAGTTTTAACCAATGGACCGCCAAGGAAGTCCCACTTTTTAAAATTTTGAGTTTGGCTTTTGGTGAGTGGGAGAGATGTGATGCTTTAATAAAAGGACTTACCCAAGATTTTCTCTAAAAGCCAGGAGACTCTCTCTCCATGATTACAACTCGATTGAAATAGTCCCCTCTCTTTCTTTTTTGTATCCCTCCCCCTAGTTTTAGATGTAGTGAGGGCCCCATTCAGAGAGGCATTTCTAATACTGTGAAAGATGGTGAAGATGCAGAAGCGTATCGTATGCTCCTGCACCCTGGAGCATCTAGAGTACAAGTGAAAGGTGGCAAGGAGGTAGTAGCATGACCAGGAAAAGGGCATTCTCCTGGTAGGAAAGGCCACATGCTAAGATTCATTCAGCGAACAGTAGGTTTGCAGTTTCTTCCATATGTGCTAATAGTCATTTCGGCCACAGCCCAGGCTTCATGAGAGCTTATAATGAGAGATATCTTTATTAAAGCATCAGAGATCTACTTTTCTTTCCTTCCTAGCTCCTTTAAAAATGTTTCAGCAGGGCTTACTCTTCTAAGATCATCGATAGTTGGGGAAAATAACCTCTTTGATGTCATTTTGTAGGAAAGACCAGATACATCCGTTGTGATATATAAAACAAAATGAGTATCAACTTCCTGACAGAGGCTCTCAGAATGAGAAATTATTTTAATTGCTCAGCCTGGTTCAGTTTCCAAATTGGTCCTCCGCATCCTCTCTGGTTTATAATTCACAATTCCCTGAGTAGTGGCCTCTTCCCAGCAGAGAGTGAAGAGGCAGATCCCAGAAGGAGAACAGGGGCAGCCTTTCTCCCTCAGTCTCCACAGGCCTCTCTCTTTCCATTTGCCTGTGTGAATATTGTCAGCCTTTAGAAACACCACTTTGCAGCAGCTGGCTCAGAACTTTCTTTCAGTCAACAGGTCATCCTTCCAGCAGAATTCCAGGATGAATGACCCCTAGGGGCTGGATGTCAGGGAAGACAAGGTGCCTGTCCTCAGCTGGCTCACAGGGGAGGGCGCCATCCAGCCTGCATAGCCAGGCAGCACTGGGGGAGAGTCTGAAGAGCACCTGCTGGAGCTATGCGACGCAGGCTTCCGGAGGAGATGATGTCAAACAGGATCTAGGGCCAGTGAGAGTGGTGGGGGAAGGGATCAGCTGAGCGGGTAAGATGAGGATGTCAGGCGGACGGGGCAGTAGTCTGCAAAAGTTTAGAGGCACGAAGGAGGCAGTCGGGGAGGCATGTAGAATTCTGTGGGGAAGCAGTGCCATTTGGGGTCAGGTTGTGGCGGGGGGTTGGGGTGGGGGAGGCTGAGGTGCCAGGTGAAGCAGCTATATGGAGCAAATGCATGACTCCGAGAAGCAGTGTGATACCATGGGATTTGCGTTCTAGGAAGCTTTTTGTGGCTGACTAGGGGAAAAGGGATTTCTAGAAGTCTTTAAGGGGGAGTCCTTAAGGTCTCTCTGTTGGGAGACCTATGAGGAGGCCACCGTCCTCAGGGCTGGGCAGCGATGCAGCCTGAATGATACTGCCAGTCGAATTGGTGACAAAGCTGCAGGGTGACTGGCTGTCAGGAGGGAGGGGTGGGGAGCGGTGAAGAGGACCTCCTGGGATTCGTTCTGGTTTCGGTGCAGAGTGGCAGATTTGCGAGGAAGAAGATGAATCCAGCTTTGGAAATGTTGGTTTGAGTGCCTGAGGCTCCCTCAGTGTATCTGTGCATCTCAGGACAGAGGTCTCGTGGGCTGTGATATGGAGTTGGGAGTCCTCACTTTGAAATCATGAATGTGAAACATAGATCACCCCACGAATGAGATGTAAGAAGGTAGAAGGGATAAAGATAAAAGTCTTGGCAACATGTAAGAAGTGAGAGGAAAGTGGTAGAGACGTAATCCAAGAGAGAATTCTCAGAAAGAGGCTGATATTGTTGGATGCTGCAAAGAGTTCAAGGAAGATAAAGATGCAAAGAAAATATATTTGAACTTTGCAACAAGAAGGGATTGTTGACTTGGACTAGAGTGGTTTTGGTGGAGTGGTGGGTATGGAAGTCCGTTTCACATGGAGATGCTCAGGAAGCTTTCGTGTGGGAGGATGTGGACTTGTGGTTGTCAGGATATGGCAGCATGTGTGAGGGATGCCTTTGATCTGTAGAAATTGACTTAGGGACCCTTGAAGCGCGCATTTTCATTGACATTGCATTTTATACCCACTTCACAGGACTTGGCCATAGAAGAGCCTGCCTGGCCCTCATTTGCTTCTCTTTCCCATACTGGTCTCCAGTTTTGGGCACAGGGAGTGAAGGAGAGGAAGGAAAATGAGAGCAGGGTGGGGAAGAGAAGGAAAGAAAGCCAGTGTCTAAGGTTACTTTCAGCTGCCACATTCTGAATCAACCCAGTGTTTCTCCTGTGCCCTGCATCTAACCTGCTAATGCAGGTGGAGAGCCTTACACCATAGCTGGGGGCCGGGGATGGTGTGTGTTTCTCTTCCCTGCTCAGCTGTGTGGCCCAGACAACAGCCGCCTCGCCTGTCCCTACGGCTCCTCTAACTCATTCGTCTTCTCAGATTCTCTTCCTACTGCTGCACCCTCATCTTCTGCGCACGCCCTCATTTCCTGCTCTCAGAGACCGAGTTCATGGGGTGGAAGCTTGGAACCTCCTTGCAGCCCCTTACTTCTCCATCTCACAGAGAGTGGTGTCCCTGCTTCTCTCCATGCTGGCTCTTGCAGCCTGGCCCTCTAGTCTTCTCACTTACCTTTGAACTAGGCTTCCTCCAAACCACTCCTTATCCTAGAAACTTTCTTAGGCAACCTCAGTTCTTCTTGGATCTTTGAAACTGCCACTGCCACTGCCACCTAAACCTTCGGGATCCTCCCTTGCAGGTTTTATGGAACTTTCAAATGCAACAGGTTAACTCATCTTCCATCACCTAAATCTGTCCACTTCGTGCGTGCTGGGACTGGTTACCGTCCACTGCAGGCATCAGCCTGGGAGATGGTGTCCTCTATCGTTTCTCTATCTGCAGTCCTTTCCTCACCTTGCCACACATCTGGTTATGCGTCTCATCTGCTTAAAACCTTTTGGTGGTTAAACTTGGCTTTCACAATAAGTTCTAGTCCCTTTGTAGCAGGCGCATCTTGACCCAGTCCTTGCCCATCCTTCTGGCTTCAGCGCTTCCAGGCTCCCTCAGGCATCCCAGGCCCCACCTGCCCATTCTGAAGTCCTTGCTGTTCGTGGAGCAGCTGGGACTCTTCAGGCACACGCCTCTGCCTCTGCTCTACCTGGTGAACTACTGCTCATTCTTCTAGATCAGTTGTGCTTGTGATCAAACCCATGTGATTTGCCTACAAAGAATGAATTCTTTTTCACACCAATCTATCTGTTTAGAGCCACCCCAATCCTCATTTTTACACTTTAGATGCTTCCTGGATGCTATTATTACCTGGTCATGCTTAACTTAGGGTAATTTAGTTTTATTTTCAGATCACTGACTTCCAGAATATCAAGGATGGAATTGACCTTTTTACTGTGAATTTAGGTCTAGCATAGTTATTACTAGAATCAAAGTGCTGATTAGTGGAATATGAAAAGTGACACCCTAATTATTGCAGGTATAAAAAAGAACAACTAGAAAAGCATTTTATTTGCACATTTATAAAAAACATGCAAGAATAAATGAAATCTTTTATATCATAAGTTTTATTGACTCTCTGCATATTAATTAGTTACCATTGCAGTGTGCTTTTTCCTTTTTTCAGTCAAAATTTCTTGCCTCCTCAATACTTTATTTTGAGATCCTTACTAAAAGAGGTGCACAAATTTTTCTAACGAGATTTGTAAGCACCTTTTAAAAAGCTATTAAAAAAGAGTTATAGTTGTGGAATAGAGTATGTTGAAATTGGTTATGAGACTTTTCAGTGAAAATCAGGAAGACTTTAAGAATTAGAGAAATCTGATTTTTTCCCCCTTATTTTCATACTTTAAAGAATAGAACTGTATAAAATAATCAAAATATCAGGATCTTACTTTTTGCTTTTTTAATTTTTTGCTTTTGTTTCTTTTTCTTGAGATAGAAAGTAGCTACAGTTGACTATCATCCCTTGTGTTCTCTCTGTAAAAAAGTATTTCCACTCCTCTGGTGTTTTGCAAGTGACCATTCCTGCTGTATCAACCAGCAGCGGAGATGACTCCAGTGCAGCTTTTCTTGCTCGCTGTGAGCAAGAGCTAAAATATCTCCTGTCTCTACGCCCACAGCTATGTTTTTCTTAGCCTCCAGTAGGAAAACCTTTTAATTTCTATCTACCGACAGTATGAGCCATGAAAACAGTCTGGCAATCACCCCAGCTTCAGAGAACAAAATCAGCAAAGGCCTGAGTATTGCAGCCAGCACACCACACGAGCAGCTGTTAACCACTTAGCTGTCCACACAGATCACACAGGAGCTGCTGGACTTCTCACCACAACCATCACCTAGTTGGGAAGAATGAGCCAGCCAAGTTCCTTTGGTATTTCTATTCAATCTAGGGTCCTGGAGAACAAACTGAAGCAGAGAGCTGCCTTTTTGGAGAGTGAATCACTTGTATACTATCTATAATTTATGTAGTTCATAGTAAACACGGACAGCTACAACTATTCCGTGAAAGTGAAAGTGTTAGTTGCTCAGTTGTGTCTGACTTTTTTTGCAGCCCCACGGACTGTAGCCTCCTCTGTCCAAGGGAATTCTCCAGGCAACAATATTGGAGTGGGTAGCTGTTCCCTTCTCCAGGGAATCTTCCCAACCTAGAACTGAACCTGGGTCTCCTACATCGCAGGCAGATTGTTTACCATCTGAGCCACCAGAGATTCTGTCAAAAAGGCAAAAAAATTTCTTTTTGGAAAAAAGAACCCTTTTATATCAGGAAGTATAAAATGTATACACAAAGTGTATAAAACAAAAAATGTGCAGCTTAAAGAATCAACATAGAGCATAAAAAAGAATGAAATAATGCCATTTGCAGGAACATGGATGGACCTAGAGATTATCATACTAAGTAAAGTAAGCCAGACAAAGATAAGTATCACATGATATTGTTTATACGTGAAATCTAAAATAATGATACAAATGAATTTATTTTCAAAGCAGAAATGGACTCACAAACATAGACAATGAACTTATGACTACCATAGTCAGGGAGAGGGACAAGTTAGGAGTTTGGGATAAAAATATATATACTACTATATGTAAAATAGATAATCCACAAGGATCTACTCTATAGCACAGGAATTATATTCAGCATCTTATAATTATCTATAATGGAAGAGAATGTAAGAGAGAATATACATATGTGTGCATATATATATGTGTGTCTGAGTCACTTTGCTGTACACCTGAAACTAGCACAATATTGTAGATCAACTGTATTTCAATAAAAATTAAAGACACAGAACACAGGCTTGTATAACTATCACTTTGATCAAAAAAGAATGAAACCAGCACCCCAGTCACTGCCACCTCCTTCCCATTGCCACCCCCCTCCACCTCACCCACGTAGCTACTCACTGTCCTGCCTAAAACCCTTTTAAAGTGGGTTTCTACTTGTTTTCTTTGGGGCTGCCTGAGAGAGAGCAGAAGCACAGCCTTGGGGGTGGAGGGTCTCCGGGCAGGTTCAGAGGAGGCTTGGTGGATGCTAGCGTGGCAAGCTCTCAGACCCTAAGTCCAAGCAGGGACTTGAGCCTATGGTAATATCTGCCATTCAGACTACTCTTTGTAAAAGCTGCAGTGATTCAGTCCTCTAGCCTGTGCTGAATTCCCAGCCCCTCACTGGAAACTGACTCTGTGGACCTGCTATGTCTCTAACGCACAGTAGTAACTTCTTTCCACGCACTTCCAGGACCTTAGCTTATTGCCAGTGGGTGGACAATCTCAATGAGACCCGGAAGATGCTCTCTCTTAGTGGTGGCGGTCCCTTCAGTAGCCTGCTGAGGTGGGTCGTGTGCCACATAACGAAAGGAATCGTGAAGCGCGAGATGCATGGCCACGGCATTGGCCGCTTCTCCGAGGAGGAGATTTACATGCTGATGGAGAAGGACATGCGGTCTTTAGCAGGGCTTCTGGGTAACGTACCACACCTTCTACTCTGTATTTTCTATCCGTACTTTTTGCATGATTAGTAAAGCACTGCTAGTTCACTGCTTTAAAGCTTTATTTTGGTTGATTTCTTTGCTTATACATGTAGGTTGCAGTCCCACCTTTTAACCGAGTCCCCTAATTTTCAGGAGCACGCATCTCTCTTCTGAATCACTAGAGGGTGAGTGTTTCTAGTGTGATGACGCTCCCGGGTGAAGAGAACATAGAACGTGGCCTAGTGTTACTAACTGGCTGTAAGTGATGGTATTTCTGAATGTGTTGTGAGCCAAGGAGGAATTTGAGCAAGGAAGCACTTCTATTTATAAACAGGTCAGGGTGAAAGGCTATTTATAGACACGTCTGCTCAGAAGATTCGACTGGGTACTGTTGACCTCCAGCTAAGAGAGATGCCAACCCAGCCCAAGTGAGTGAGAAAATTTGACATTTTCTCACATCTTTCATTTCTCTTGGTAATCTGAGTCCTCTTCTTATTAGCATGTTTGAGCTCTTCTGATTTTGTATTTACTGCACCCAGTGGGTTTAACTGCGCTCGGGAAACCTCTCAAAGAGAAGCACTGAGGGGCCTGTCTCCATGGGTGCGTGACGATGCTCAGTCGAGTGACCCCCCTTTGCTCACCTGGTTGGCTGGTGGCTGGGCCGATGTGACATTGTTCTGAGTGAAGCTTGAGCCTTAGCTCTGACAGTTCACAAACGGATCATTTGAATTCAGCTTCGACGTGTGAAATAATGGCCTCTCCTGGGAACAGCTCGTGTATACGGAACCAAGGTCATGGGATCTGGTCCTTCAGAGCTGCCGATTTTGTCCAGCGACTGTGGTTTTCCTTGGTCCCTTCTCGGTACCCTCATCTCTGTTCTGGAACACATTAAGTACCTCCTCCAGGAAGTGGACTTTCGGATTTGTTTTGTTCAAACCTACCAGGTACCCAGGAACTGGGGGCTGTTCCGTCACCCATGCAGAGTGACCCACTCTGACTAGCTCCTTCCTGCTCCTCGCTGCGGATGCGTACTGGACCTGGAGTCCTTCCCGGAACCTGCAGAGGGAGATCCCAGCAGCACACCCAGCTCTTGGCCAGCTTTGTTGTGGGGGCAACAGCAAGGGTGGGTGGGCCTTGATGTGCTGGGTTCCTGCTCTAAACAGACACTCTAAAACTCTGCCTGGCTTGGAGGTTGATGCTGTCTGGACCTGCTGGTGCTTTGTCTCCATGGGCCCAGGTGGGCCTGCCTGATGTAGGTATAAGTGGATTTGCCTCCAGTTTGTCTCGTTCCTTTGGAAACTTAGTGCTGGACTCTGGGCCACACAGAAGCCAGTGCAGAGAGGATCATTTCTTCTCAGCAGCAGCTCCATCTGCTCCTGGCTTCTTCGCCAGTTTTCACTGTACGGAGCCCCACAAAGCCAGGAGTTGAGCTTCCAAAGTGAAGATAGTTCATCTCTAATGGTTTAACAGAGCTGGTTTCTTAACCAGAGTGGGGTGATGATCTCCCTTCTAGAACATTTTTGGTTGGGGAACTGGGAATCAGGGTGATAGTCATAGTGAGGATAACACTAGTGTCTCTCTCTCCCATGTTTGATTTCTCCCCACTGCTGGTGTGATGGGAGGCAGTTGCATCACTGATTGCTAGGCTGCGTCCCTGGCAAGTATCACAATGGCATTGAGTCCAGATGAGTTTCTAGGATGAGAAACTGAGTGGGTTATCTGAAAAGCTAAAGTTTGCTAGAGTTCTATTCTGAATGGGGGTCGAGGGAGCAGTCTGGTTTTGAATTCTATTGTAAGAGAAGCACATTTTCTGTGTCTAGGGAAGAAGAGGCTCTCTGGCTGAGCATCATAATTTTCTTACTAAATGAGGCAGAAAGCATTTACTTTTCCCTTCACCCAGGATATAGCTTACTTATAATATCCAGCTGTTTTATGATGTTGCTTTTGGAGGCTGAGGGCAGCATGGACTATGGAGTCTCATCATTGAAGTCAGTTTCCTGGGCTTTGTGAGCTGAAGTCATACTTGTCCTTAGGAGGCTGTCTTCCAACAAGGAGATGTGTTAAAACTCCAAGCTAAAGTGCACAAGTACTTGAGGAGAAAAGGTCTTTTTCTTTTTTAGGAGCTGATATTGAAAGAGCCCTGCTTCCCTGCTGGCTCAGTAGTAAAGAATGTGCCTGCCAATGTAGAAGCTGCGAGTTCGATCCCTGGTTCAGAAAAATCCCCTAGAGAAGGAGATGGCTAGCCACTCTAGTCATTTTTGCCTGGGAAATCCCATGGACAGAGGAGCCTGGCTGACTACAGTCCATGGCATTGTGAAAGAGGCAGACAGGACTTAGCGACTAAACAATATTAACAGCAACAATTTTTTGCTAAGTCGCTTCAGTCACGTCCGACTCTGTGCGACCCCATAGACAGCAGCCCACCAGGCTCCCCCGTCCCTGGGATTCTCCAGGCAAGAACACTGGAGTGGGTTGCCATTTCCTTCTCCAGTGTATGAAAGTGAAAAGTGAAAGTGAAGTTGCTCAGTCATGTCTGACTTAGCGACCCCATGGACTGCAGCCTACCAGGCTCCTCCGTCCATGGGATTTTCCAGGACGTACTGGAGTGGGGTGCCATTGCCTTCTCTGAACAACAACAATGGAAAGAGCCAAATAATAAAGTGGAATTTGTAAATGAAAGTGAGAAAAACAAGCTGGTGTCCAGCCAACTCTACTAGACTGAAGTGAAAGTGAAATGCACGTTTCCCTCCTGGTCCAAGGCTTTATGATTCATGAAAATGGCTCGGGGCCTCTTTATTTTTCAGAGTCCTTGTTGCCATTGGGTTGGCACATGTCAAAAAGTCAGATCTATTGGTTATTTTAATAAACATCAGTGTGTAATCTTGGCTGTTTAATAAAGAGTAATGGGATGTAAAGTAGTTCTTTCAAAGGAAGCAAAGTGAGTCACTTGTCATGTGTATGCTTCATGTCACTCTTACCAGCATGTAGAGTTACAATGTGGTATAGTTTTTCAGAATGATTGTATTTTGCTGTTGAACTAAAAAATGAAATCGTTTACAATTTGTTTATTTTTCAATTTGTAAATAACTTTGTTTTTCAAATATATAGATAGTCAACTGATCTCTTAGTTCTTAGATAAATAATATGTGAAAGTTGCTCAGTCATGTCCGACTCTTTGCTACCCCATGGACTGTAGTCTGTGGAATTCTTCAGGCCAGAATACTGGAGTGGGTAGCCTTTCCCTTCTCCAGGGGATCTTCCCAACCCAGGGATCAAACCCAAGTCTCCCGCATTGCAGGTGGATTGTTTACCTGCTGAGCCACAAGGGAAGCCCAAGAGTACTGGAGTAGGTAGCCTATCCCTTCTCTGGAAGATCTTCCCATCCCAGGAATTGAACCGGGGTCTCCCATATTGCAGGTGAATTCTTTACCAACTGAGCTATCAGGGAAGCCCATAAATAATATGCAGAAGACTAATAATATATAAGCTTTGTGACTAGTAATAGAAAAATCTCTAACTCATTTTTAACCTGAAATACCTTTGGAGTCCCATCTGTCCAGACTGAAAAGGCTTGCTATGGAGCAGAAGTGGTGATCTAGTATATTAATTTTGTATCCTGCAACTTCAGTGAATTTATTGATGAGCTCTAGCAGTTTTCTGGTGGCATCTCTAGGATTTTCCACATATAGTATCATGTCATCTGCAAACAGTGACAGTTTTACTTCGCTTCCGGTTTGGATTCCTTTTATTTCTTTTTCTTCTTTGATTGCTGTGGCTAGGACTTCCAATACTCTGTTGAGTAAAAATGCTAAGAATGGTCATCCTTGCCTTTTTCCTGATCTTAGGGGAAATGTTTTCAGCTTTTCACTGTTGTGTGTGATGTTAGCAATGTGTTTGTCACGTATGGACTTTATTATAAGAAAAGGTCTTAGAGTGTTGGGACTGCAGAGCAGGAAGCTGGGCTGGATAAGAAATAGATTGGGGTGGGAATCTTGTAGCTGCAGTACAAGAACTTCCCTCCTTGGGGAATGTGCCTTAGGTTGTTGCCAGACTGCAGTTTTATAGTCCTTCTCTTGTGGTTCTCAAGCACCTGGTTGCAATATGAATGAAACTTTTGGAAAGCAGCTTTTGTCAGGCGGACCGGAACTAAGGAAAGGTGAAGCGGTCGCTCCTCGTGTGTGGGCGTTGGGGTGGATAAAGCTGGACTGAGTTTCTTCTCATGTCTCTGACTGCCCCTCAAGTTCAGGCTGGGGAAACAATCTGCAGGATGGGGGTGTAGGTGGTAGTTCATACTGTTATGAAGGGGTCTTCAGGGAGCCATGCATTTATCTGATCATAATGAAGCAGCACAGATGAGTGAACTCTAGTGTTTCTTTACTTTTGATTGGACCTTCATAGACCCTGCATAGTGACACAGCACTTATGGGAAAAGCAAATGACTAATTGGCAAATAGTCTATGGGGTCGCACAGAGTCGGACACGACTGAAGCAACTTAGCAGCAGCAGCAGCAGAGTTGGTTTGGGAGACATAATCATATAGGGAATAGAATAATAAGAATACAATTTCAGTTATGAGGCTCAGCTGGGCACGTTGGTGGGTAATAGATACCTGCTGGATGAATGAAGGAGAAAATTGAATGAATGTCTGGAGACGTTTAGCAGCCAGCCAATGAGGCACTCCAGGATCTGTGGATCTGAGGGTATTTTCTGAGCAAAATTTGAAATTTGTGAATGCTTTTAAGAGGCAGGATCAGAAATAAGCCTGGGCTCTCTAGGTGGAAACTGAAAAATCCTATGAAAGAATGTTCTTTTTAGCTGCGGCTGGAGACCTTAGGTGGGAGAGTGTACTTGGAATGATGAGAATGCAGACAGAAGGGTAATGCCTTTGACTCAGGACTGTATGAGCCTGACTGTAGGAGGGTGGCTGCCTTCGGCTCTTTGTAAGGGACTGTGAATGAGTTGGGGATATTTACTGATTAATTTTCGACTGCGCTGGGTCTTCCTTGCTTTGCGTGGTCTTTCTCTAGTTGTGGCAAGTGGGAGCTACTCTTCACTGCAATGCACGGGCATCTCACAGCGGTGGCTTCTCTTATGGGGCACAGGCTCTAGAGTACAGGGTCTTCCATAATTGTGGTGCAGAAGCTTAGCTGCTCCTCAGTGTGTGGAATCTTCCTTCACTGGCAGGAGGATTCTTAACTGCTGAGCCCCCAGGGAAACCGTATCCGCCTGATTTCCGCATCTGCGGTTCAACCAAGCCTGTATCCTGTAGTACTATGTTTAGGATATGAGATTGGCTGAATCTGTGGATGTGGAACCTGTGGATATGGAGGGCTGACTAAGGGACTTACTTGAGCATCTGCGGATTTTGGTATATGTGGGAATCCTGGAACTGANGGAAACCGTATCCGCCTGATTTCCGCATCTGCGGTTCAACCAAGCCTGTATCCTGTAGTACTATGTTTAGGATATGAGATTGGCTGAATCTGTGGATGTGGAACCTGTGGATATGGAGGGCTGACTAAGGGACTTACTTGAGCATCTGCGGATTTTGGTATATGTGGGAATCCTGGAACTGATATCCTAAGGGATGACTGTAATTACTAGATAATTAAGCCTTTTAGAGTTTTTCCTAAAAAAAAAAAAAATGAGAATTTTTTATCTATAAAGAGAATTATAATGCTGAAACACTGATTATGGTTATTAATAGTATGGATTTTTTTGTCCAGAGTGCTTGGTTTTTGTTTGATATGGTAACAGGAAGCTTAAGTTACTAGGCACTCACCCTCTCTTTTTCTTCATCCTTATCTGCCCCCTTATATTGTCAGCTTTCCCTTCTCTTAGGGAAGCTGAAGGTTTAACCATGACAGAACACGTATAAATTGGTTTATCCTTAGGTGGCTACTTATGGATCGTTTGTAAGTAATTTGCATTTTTCTCCAGAAAGAATGATGCATTTCATCAGTTCTCTTTGATCACAGGCATACCCAATGAAATTGTTATTACTGCAAAGGGTGCTCTAAAGAGCAGAGAGCTGTAATGCCAGGAGACTGAGGATTGTGGTTTGCAAGAGAGCTCAGAACATTTAAAGGTGTTTTTTTTTTTTTTCCCCAAAGATGCAAACTTAAGTGACAGTAAGGATAAAACCAACACTTTAAACCATAATTTGCTTCTACATAAAAAGTTGAATTGAAATCTAAATTAAATGAGAAGGTCAAAAGAGAGCATTTCAAGATTTTTAAACAACTAAAGACTAACAGGAAAACTACCTGAACGTTATTTTTGTATCAATTATGCACTGGCTGCTATGCTAGGCTCTTGGGAAACAAAGATGAACAATAATGGTATAATGGTGTCCACTTTCAGGAAGCTTATAGTATATTGAAGCTCATGTTTCTAGGCTGACAACATCCTAGGATGTGAAAAATTTCCCCATGTGATCTTAGAATTATGATTGTAATCTTTCAGAAATGAGGAGGCTAGGAAAAATGTCAGAAGATGGAGATAGGAAATCATCTTTGTTTCCAAAAGGGGAAGAGAGAAAGTAGATTCTCATAATGAAATAAAACACTAGAATGAATTATTGAATAGATGACTGGTTTTCTTGAAGGACTATTATTGGTTCATTGCAAATGTCATATCAAAAAATGATTGCAGTCGTCCCTCTGTGCCCATTGGGAATTGGTTCCGGGACCTGCTGTTAATACCAATATCCGTGGATGCTCAAGCCCCATTGTTGGGTCTTTGTATCTGTGGGTTTCACATCAGCAAATTCAACCAGCCTTGGATCATAAATGTGAACAGTGTATTTATTGGAAAAAAAAAAAAAACTGCATACAAGTGGACCTGCAGCAGTTAAAATTCATGTTGTTCAGGATCAGCTGTTTATTTTGACTTGCTGGGCCTACTGATTGGATATACAACCTCTTCATTTCTTCAAACCATTGGAAACCATCTCTCATGATATGCTTGTGGAAGATGGCTCATTTTCAAAGGTGGCTTCATGGATGCCTTTGGTACCACCAAGGTTTCTTGAGTGGTTTGTTGTGGGGGAGAGGGATCCCTTGATGGCTGGACTCTTTCTACCCTTTCTTCACTTAGATCAGCTCCTCTGTTACCTCTCTGTGTATTGGGAATCTGTTTCATTTTGTTTGATAGGGAACTTCCCCTACCAAAGAAAAAAGTTGGAAACCCCTTGGATTAATTGGTGGTGAATGGCTGCTTGGCTGAGTATCTGTGTCCTCATAGTACCCATTAATCGACTGGTATCCCCTGAATCTCCAGGGACGCTGCTCTTGTCTTTTCTCTGAGATCTATTGACAACTTCAAAGACAAGTCTAATGGTTTTTATTTTTATTTATTTATTTTTTTTAGTCTAATGGTTTTTAAATGACTCCAGGTGGAACGATAGCTAAAAATTGGGTGGAAAAATCAGGAATCAAAGCTGTCAACCCTAACAAGAAGAAAGCCAGTAGGGATAAATGTCAAATTCTGTACTTAGGACCTCAAATTGAATTGCGCTAATACAGGGTGGGGAGAGATGTATGGAAAAAGATATGAGGATTTTAGTTGACTTCAGTCTCAATATGTCACCAGCATGATGGACTCCCAAAGAAGCTAATAAAAATGTAGCCTGTTTAAACAAAGCATAATGTCTTGGTTTAAGTTGTTTCCTCAAGGAAGCCTTTCTGGAACTTTCTCCCAGACTGTGTCAGGAGAACCTGTTCCCTGCTCCCAGGCCCCTGGTACTTTCTCCCCCAGAGCACTTCCTGTACTATCTCTGAATGGTAGGTTTGACTGTCTCCTCAGCTGGACTGGGTGCCAGGCCTGGTGGATAAGTTTCTGTCTCTAGAGCCTGAACAAGCCCCTATATGAGGTTTTCAGCAAGTGTTTGTTGAACAAAGAATGCAATACTCAGTTCTGAGGTCCATCTTTTAAAAAGAACGTGGCCAAACCTGGGTGCATCCAGAGAAGGGTGATTAGGAAGGTGGTTCGTCTCAAGATAATTTCCTGTGAGGAAGATAGTGGGCATGGAGAAGTGCAGATATAAGAGTCATAAACTAGTTTTTCTTCAGGTATTGAAAGAGGGTGCCTTAGGTGTTGCTGCAGGTGATGGGCATCTTTGGGCAGAGGAAAGGTGGGCAGAGGAGGACTGGGGTGTGTATGAGGTGAAATGACAACAGATGGCAGCTCAGGGTTGACAGCACTGTAGAACAGACCCATCTAAAGTTAGACGGGCTTGGGACAGAGAGGCCTGGTGGGCTACAGTCCGTAGGGTTGCAAAGAGTCGGACATGACTGAAGCGACACAGCACGCGTGCACACACGCATCTCGTCGTGTGGTCGGAGCCGCTGTGTTTTACTTGCTCCATGAGGGTGAGGACCACCATCCAGATAGCCAGGGAGTCTTTTCACAGGCAAGATGATGCTTAACTAGAAATTGTTGTGGGGATACTTTCGGTTCTGATGGTTTGATAATTTTGTATTCGTTCTCTAGAGAAAAGAGCAGAGGCGGGTTTCCATGTTATAAGATGAGGCAGATTTATTTACTTGTGTTCTGGCTCATCTCTTGGATTGAGATTTATGTTTGGGCTGCTACTCATGACTTCCAAAGGCAGGATGCTTTAAGTGATCTGTGTTTACTCTGTGCCTCTTGTTTTTAAATCTACTTTTTGAACAAGGTTGATTTCTGATAAACCTCTCTTCTAACCTTCTACTTCTCTTGAAGTGATTTTTACTCCAAGGCTTTTGGACAGTAGCAAAATTGTTTTTTGTTTTTTAAGAGAACTTGGGAATAGGCTGTTTTAATAGCTGCTCATCCTACCCTGTTTAATTGCATCATGTAAGCTGCACTGCCTTTTCATGAGGCGTTCAGGCCGAGGCTGGGAGCCTACCTGGCACACAGCAGCCACACGCCATGCCTCCCAGTGAAAGTGGCAGGGCAGAGTCTTCACAACTGGCAGCAGAAAAGGATGAGAAACATTAGGTTATATCTATGTACATATTAGCATATTTAGCATATGTTGAGTAACTGAACAGAGGGCAGAGGAGGAGAACAAAGACAGGAGTAATTATGCCTGTCAATCTAGCTCAAAAGAGAAAACCCACAGATAAGTAAGAATATGATAGATTCTATAAGGTATGTTCTGGAATCTCAAAGCAATGTTTCCTAATGTAGGTTCTAAGCCCTTTGCAAATTACAGGGGGCTGTCTAGGACAGTGGTTCTCAGCCCTCATTGCTTATTAGGATCAGGGCTGGGAAAGGTATTTTTAAAATCCAGGAGGTGATTCAAATATGCTTGTCATTTACTGTAGGGCAGAGAGAAGGGCGGGCGTGTGTTCTGGGAAGGGGCTACATGAGGGAACTGTGTCTTGGTTAGGGTGGCCCTCGTTGGGTCCGTCTGCATGGGCCTTGGCCCACTCCTTCCTTCTCTCCATGTCTCAGACCTACTATGCAGGCTGCAAGGGTTTTTTTTGTGTGTGTGAATAAGTTTTAGACAGTATTTTTAACAGCATCCTGAAGATGTTGTAGTCTTACAGCACCTGTGGGAGTTGGTTATTTCACAGATGAGAAAGCCCAATGGGAGTCAGAGAGGCTAGGGAGCCAGTCTCGGGCTGTGCAGCTAGCGATGACAATGCATTCCTTTTGCTTCAGGACAACTTCTGTACGTGTGCATAGGTGGCTTGTTAAAGTCACCTGCAAGAGTGGTAATAATTTGACTTGGAAACCATAAATTTTATTTTTACCTGGATTGATGGAGTTCCTGTGAAAACTTAAGCTTTGTACAGATTCATACCAGAATCTGATCTGACTGAAGTGAAGTGATCCATGTGCTCTGAAAGATCTTTAGATATTTTTGAGTAACTAAATTACTGCAGCTTCTAATGGAGAGGGCCATTAGCTCCAATCCTCAGAGAGCAGTAGCTCTTCTCTTCAGGCATCACATCCATTCCAGGCTTCCAGAAGGAGGGAGCAATGGAGGCCTGGGGGGCCTGGCCACCGTCAATAGTCAGGGATTGATTGGTGGAGCCAGGCTCAGGTCTTGTTAAAATCTTTATATCCTTATGGGGACTAGACAGTTGTGGCTGATTTCTTTTCTAGTTTCATCGTTGCTATCTCAGTTGGTAAAAATGTGTTGATTATTAATGAAATAAAAAAGTTACTTAGCAGATTAAAATGAAATGCTAATCAGTGCTGAATTCTTAGAATCTTTATGGCTTATTTAGTGGCACAAATTGGTTGATGTCATTCTGACAGAAGCAGTCTGGCTTTTGCTTTATCCTGGGGTCTTCTAATTGTTTCTTCCCTGAGAAAAGTCATTTTATGTTTAAATGTAGTGTGTGTGCATATCCAACTTTCTGCGGCCCCATGGACTGTAGCCTGCCNAGTTACTTAGCAGATTAAAATGAAATGCTAATCAGTGCTGAATTCTTAGAATCTTTATGGCTTATTTAGTGGCACAAATTGGTTGATGTCATTCTGACAGAAGCAGTCTGGCTTTTGCTTTATCCTGGGGTCTTCTAATTGTTTCTTCCCTGAGAAAAGTCATTTTATGTTTAAATGTAGTGTGTGTGCATATCCAACTTTCTGCGGCCCCATGGACTGTAGCCTGCCTGGCTCCTTTGTCCGTGGAATTTTCCAGGCAAGAAAACTGGAGCGGGTTGCCATTTCCTATTCCAGGGGATCTTCCTGACCCAGGGATTGAATGTGTGTTTCTTGAGTCTCCTGCATTGGCAGGCAGATTCTTTACCACTAGCGCCACATGGCAGGCCCATGTATTTAAATGTTTCGGGTTCCAATTCCTGAATGATTAAAAGAAAAGAAAAATATTCACAAGAGAATGCCATGCAGACAGTAGATCTTTAGATCCCACTCCATACTGAATATTTCATAATAACCTATAAGCCTATAAGGGAAAAGAATATATATATATATATTTAATACTTTGATGTACACCTGCTGGGGTCCTGCCTTCTTTCTGATTTCATTTCTTTTTTTTTTAATTTGTTTTTTTATTGAAGGATAATCACTTTTCAGAATTTTGTTGTTTTCTATCAAACCTCAACATGAAACAGCCATAGGTATACATAGTTCCCCTCCCTTTTGAACCTCCCTCCCATCTCCTTCCCCATCCCACCGTTCTAAATTGATACAGAGCCCCTGCTTGAGTTTCCTGAGCCACACAGCACATTCCCATTGGCTATCTATTTTACATATGGGAATATGCAGATGACACCACCCTTATGGCAGAAAGTGAAGAGGAACCAAAAAACCTCTTGATGAAAGTGAAAGAGGAGAGTGAAAAAGTTGGCTTAAAGCTCAACATTCAGAAAAAGAAGATCATGGCATCTGGCCCCATCACTTCATGGGAAATAGATGGGGAAACAGTGGAAACAGTGTCAGACTGTATTTTGGGGGGCTCCAAAATCACTGCAGATGGTGATTGCAGCCATGAAATTAAAAGATGCTTACTCCTTGGAAGGAAAGTTATGACCAACCTAGATAGCATATTCAAAAGCAGAGATATTACTTTGCTGACAGAGGTCTGTCTAGTCAAGGCTATGGTCTTTCCAGTAGTCATGTATGAATGTGAGAGTTGGACTGTGAAGAAAGCTGAGCACCGAAGAACTGATGCTTTTGAACTGTGGTGTTGGAGAAGACTCTTGAGAGTCCCTTGGACTGCAAGGAGAGCCAACCAGTCCGTTCTAAAGGAGATCAGCCCTAGGTGTTCTTTGGAAGAACTGATGCTAAAGCTGAAACTCCAGTACTTTGGCCACCTCATGCAAAGAGTTAACTCACTGAAAAAGACTCTGATGCTGGGAGGGATTGGGGGCAGGAGGAAAAGGGGACAACAGAGGATGAGATGGCTGGATGACATCACCAACTCAATGGACGTGAGTCTGAGTGAACTCCGGGAGTTGGTGATGGACAGGGAGGCCTGGTGTGCTGCGATTCATGGGGTCGCAAAGAGTCGGACACGACTGAGCGACTGAACTGATCTGAACTGAGCTGTATGTAAGTTTCCATGTTACTCTTTCCATACATCTCACCCTCTCCTCCCCTCTCCCCATGTCCATAAGTCTGTTCTCCAATTTCATTTCTTAAACCTTACCCACTCTGTGAAAACAAGACTTGTCTTCTCTCTGCTTCACAAACACACCAGGCTTACCCTGACCTTGTGATACTTCTCTTAGCTGTTTTCCCTGACTAGAAGTCCTTTCTCCGGATTTGTGCACCACTAAATCCTTCTTGACATTCGTGTCTCTGGGTAACTATCACCTCCACAGAGAGGCCTTCCTTGACCACCAGTCTAACATAACTGTCAGTCACCCTCTATCACATCACCTTACTTTAATTCTCTGCATTGCACATATCACTGGCTGATGCTTTCTTATTGATTGATTTGTTTATCCTCTCTCCATGGGCTGTGGACTCTATGAGAGCAGTGACCTTGTCTGTTCTGTTAGTCACACAGTCCCAAGTACCCAGAGCTGTATCTTGCATATAATCAAAATAATTTTAAGAGCTGACATTTATGGAATATTTCCAGTGTGCTTAGGCAAATAGTAATATAATACATAGTCCTTAGCCTCATATGGTAATATATATACTTTTCTAATGATATACATGTGTATTTGAAAGAAAGTAAAAGTTGCTTAGTTGTGTACAACTCTTTGTGACTTCACAGACTGATTATACAGTCCATGGAATTCTCCAGTCCAGAATACTGGAGTGGGTAGCCTTCCCCTTCTCTAGGGGATCTTCCCAACCCAGGGACTGAGCTAGGATCTCTCACATTGAAGGTGGATTCTTTACCAACTGAGCCACAAGGGAAGCCCTACATGTGTATATACATTAATTATATAATATACAGCATAATCAAACATATTATATTATACATATGATATATATAAAACAGACAGAGAAGTGGAATAGTATTTAATAGTCCAAATAATAGCTTTATAACCATCACCTCTATTTAACCGTTAATGTTTTGTCATACTTACCTCAACTATTTTTTTCTTGATGTGGAAGTGTTTTAAAGTTACCGATATCAGGACATTTAACCTGTAATTTTAAATGCTGTGCTGATATTTTTCTCCTGTGGTCGTCAGCCTCCAAGATGCCCCAGTGATCCTTGCCTCCCAGGATTCATCCTCTCGGGTAATCCCCTTGCCTTGAGCACAGGCTGGACTTACTGCTTTGCTTCTGACAAACAGAATATGGCAGAAGCAGTGGGATGTCCCTTCTAAGATTAGGTTTTAAAAAAAAATGATAGCTTCTGTCTTGCACATCTTATCTCTCCTGCCCTTGATCTTTTACTTGCTCTGATGGAAGCCTACACAGTTGTGAGCAGTGCGGTGGAGAGGCCCACATGGCAGGGAACTCATGGCCAGCCTCCAGCAGTGCTATATCGTCCTGTTAACAACCTTATGAGTGAGTTGGGAAGCATCTTGCCCTAGTCAAGCCTTGAGATAACTGCAGGCTGGCTGACATTTTTTTATTTCCCATTATTTCGGATTTTTTAAAAATTTACTTTTTTTATTGAAGTGCAGTTGATTTACAGTATTGTGTTAATTTCTTCTGTATTACATAGTGACTCAGTTATACATATATACACATTCCTTTTTATATTCTTTTCCATTATAATGTATCCCAGGATATTGAATATAGTTGCCTGTGCTATACAGTAGGGTCTTGTTGCTTATGCATTCTATTTGTAATAGTTTCCATCTGCTGCTGCTGCTGCTAAGTTGCTTCAGTCGTGTCCAACTCTCTGTGACCCCATANTCCTTTTTATATTCTTTTCCATTATAATGTATCCCAGGATATTGAATATAGTTGCCTGTGCTATACAGTAGGGTCTTGTTGCTTATGCATTCTATTTGTAATAGTTTCCATCTGCTGCTGCTGCTGCTAAGTTGCTTCAGTCGTGTCCAACTCTCTGTGACCCCATAGACGGCAGCCACTAGGCTCCCCCGTCCCTGGGATTCTCCAGGCAAGAACACTGGAGTGGGTTGCCATTTCCTTTTCCAGTGCATGCAAGTGAAAAGTGAAAGTGAAGTCGCTCAGTCGTGTCCTACTAACCTCAAAATCGCAGTCCATCCCTTCCCCACCTCTCCTCCCCCTTGACAACCACAAGTCTCTTTGCTGTGAGTCTGTTTCTGTTTTGTGTGTGTGTGTGTTAGTTGCTCAGTTGTGTCCTACTCTTTGTGACCCTATTGACTGTAGCTTGCCAGTCTTCTCTGTCTGTGGAATTCTCTAGGCAAGAATACTGGAGTGGGTTGCCATTCCTTTCTCCAGGAGATCTTCCTGGCCCAGGGATCGAGCCAG
This sequence comes from Neotragus moschatus, assembly GCA_006410615.1. Classification (NCBI taxonomy): domain Eukaryota; kingdom Metazoa; phylum Chordata; class Mammalia; order Artiodactyla; family Bovidae; genus Neotragus; species Neotragus moschatus. Next base: position 1,634,534 of record SJYA01001444.1, read on the forward strand.
ATTTTTTTTTTACTATCTGAGCCACCAGGGAAGCCCCTATAGATGAGTTCATTTGTGATATATTTTAGATTCCACATGTAAGTGATATTGTAAGTCTCTTTCTGACTTGCTTCACCTAGTATGATAATTCTAGTTGCATCCCTGGCTGACATCTTCATTGCAGCCTGTGAAAGACCCTGAGCCAGAGGTACCCAGCGAAAGCTGCCTGGATTCTTGACTCACAGAAACTGTGAGGTAATAAATATTTGGCCTTTTAAGCTGCTAAATTTTTGAGGAAATTTGTTATGTAGCCATCAATAACAAACACACCTACATAGCCCCAATCCCATTAATCCTAGTAGGAGCCTCTGAGCACTGCTGAATCATGAAGGGTACAGCTGGGTTGTCAAGAGGAAAGAGTGCTTATCCTGCTGTGATGGGCAACAGGCATCAAATCTCTGTTGCCTTAAGTTATGTGGATAAAACATTTTACATCTTTTGGAAGTGGAATCTTATCTTTCAATCTCTTCAGAGACACTACTACTTATTCTGGTTTTAGCAGTGTTCTTGTTTTGGCTGTGAAGAAACCCGGATTTCTTCCGAGATTATAGAGCTTGACTCACAGGAGGTTTCTGTCTCTGGATTCAGTGATCTTTGAGAAAGTGGTGTGTACTCAGAGACAGTTGTGTGACATTCTTAACCATCTAATGGTCAGGATACATGGACAACAGGGTTCAGTAGGGGAGTGATAGATCTCCCACAGGGTAGGAGCTAAACACTGGGTCCTGTGCTTGAAAAGACGCAGCACACAGAATTCTGATGTGATACCCAGCATGCTCATGGGTGTATCATCTGAGAAGGAATCAGATTCCTTTTTTTTTTTTTTTGCCATTCCCAGACCAGGGCTCAAACCCAGATCCCAGCAGTGAAAACACTGAGTCCTAATATTGGACTGCTGGAGAATCCCTCAGAAAGATGAGGTTGATAGCAGTTTGGTTTCATCCCAAGGGCCCTGTGTGTATTGTGTGAGTCAGGTCTACCACTCTGGCCAGATGCTAATTGGTTAAAATTAGCAATTTTTGGTGATTGCTAGATGTTTGAGTGGAAAAGGAAATGGCAATGGATTCCAGTATTCTCATCTGGGAAATCCCTTGAATAGAGGAGCCTGGCTGGCTATACTCCATGGAGTTGCAAAGAGTCAGACATGACTTAGCAGCTAAACAAATGTTTGAGAATGGTTGAAGACCCTGGATTCCAGCTAAGATGAAACCTGGGGTCCATAACATGAAGAAAAGTCCTCCAGGAATGTGGAGTCTGCTTGCAGGACCCTGATGGCCAAACACAAAACCTGCCATTAGAATCTGCTTCTGTTCAACTTTCTTAAAAGAAGGATAAGTTCCTTACAAGAGAATTTGATTTTAAACTTCAACATGACATTGAATTCAGTCTGATGTGTTATTTTATTAACTAAATCATATTTGAGGGCAACCAGATAGTCTTTATTGAATAAAGAGAACAGCTGCCTCCTCTGTTGCCCAAATACAGAACAGCCAGGACAGAAATGAAATTAAGGAGAAAGCCTCTTGGGAAGTGATTTGACTTGGGATGCTCTATATGCTTTACCCTTAGAAGGTATAGTTGGGAAAGTGAAACTGGGGAGATACATAGAGCTTTTGTGTTCCTCAAATCTCACTATTTCAGTTAAATGTCTAGTCAGACCCAAAACCAGCAATATTGCAGCAACTTCAAGAAGAGAGATAAATAAGGCCGATCATCACTGAGTCAGTAACGCTGCGTCATTGTTAGAGATGTCAGCTATGGTTCTTGAAGACTTCTAGAAGCTGCTGTTTGATGAAACCAAATTATAATAATAAGTGAAGCTAATCAGGTATTTGCCTCCTCCTGGGAAATATTTTCCTACTCTGATCTCCCATATATGAAATTTTTCTACAACTGCTGAAATTCTTTTATCCCACTTCCTTAAAATTACAATATATGTGCATGACTGCTTTGAGTGTGGAGTTCAGAAGGTGTTCCATAGGAGGAACAATCAGAATCAATAGGAAGACTGAAGTTCAGAAGAGCAAGTGCAGTCCTGTCCTTATAGTGGAGAATGTATGTGCATTCTTGTTTGATCCACAGGGAATTTTAAGAGCAGGGACATCAACAAAGAGAAAATTGGGAGGAAGAGGTGAGATGGCAATTAGGGAAGGGGTCAAGATAATGCATGTACACTGAAAAAAATTTTCTTGTATGTTCCTCTAGAGAATTTTGAAGATTATAGAAGTATCTAGTTGCCTTCCAGAATGCAATCTGAGGAGCGATTAAATTTAGGGGCTTCTGGTGCCCACCCCCCACCTTAATTTTCTTCCCAGAGTGGAAGCCAATTGGTGCAATTAGTAAATGTCAGAATGTTGTAAAAGTTAATGATTTTCATTCTGATATTTACCCATAAGGGCAGTTAATAATCTCTTATATAAGATAGCACCTCCTGTAGTTGAAAGAATCACACATTCAGTGATTTTAGAGTGTGCTGGGAATATGAGCAAGAGCTCTTTAAGAAGTGGCCTGTGCTATTGTTTCTCACAAAGAGAAGTCTGACCAGGAGTGTAAGAGAGACTAGAACGTAGATTTCCTGCTGCTTTGCCCTCTGGGAGAGTCTCATGCAGAAAAAGAACCTCAAGTGTGTGTTCTTTGAAGGTTGGAAGGTTACTGCGATCTTGCCATCCTTGGGGAAGGTACTCAAAATCTTTCTTTCTCAATAGTCCTTAAAGTCTCAGGTAATTGAGAGAGGGACAATTAGAAAAGGAATGTTATCGACGTTGACTTCACTGGAATTATCTGCTTATAAATTGTATTGGTGCTCAAGTATAGGGGACACTAAGTAGGTGAGACGTAATTATCATTTATTCTTAGACTAATAGAAAAATGAGTGCTTGAAAGTCTTTTGACTATTAATCTTTAATTTCTCTCTAGAACAATATTTTCCAGCACAGCCAGTCTTTTCTGCCACTTACAGCACTTGGAAATTTAGCTAAATGGCAGAAATGGAGCTGATAGTGGCCAGTAAAATCTGGGAACAGAATTAGTAAGAGAGTAAATAGATGTAATTCTGTGTTCATTTCTGTAGCTGCTTCCCAAACACTCTGCTCACTACCCCATAGTGATATGTGTGAAAACAAGTCATCAGTTTTTACCTAGAAGCATGTTAGTGGAGAGTTAATTTTCCTAGGGATGGGTGCTGTGCAGAGTTGTTGTTTAGTGTCTAAGTCATGTCGGACTCTTTGCAACTCTGTGGACTGTAGCCTGCCAGAATCTTCTGTCCTTGGTATTTCCCAGACAAGAATACTGGAATGGGTTGCCATTTCCTTCTCCAGGGGATCTTCCCAACCCAGGGATCAAATACGCATCTCTTGCATCTCCAGAACTGGCAGACGGATTCTTTACTACTGAGCCACCAGAGAATCCCTGCCATGTAGAGTAAATATGGCCGTAAATACTTTGTGTGCTTCCAGAGGAAAGATCTGGAATCAATGGTAGATGTCCCATGGAGACATATTTTGTCTCAGTATGAAGAATTGACTAACCGTAGAATTGCCTGCCTTGCCCAGGAAATGATGGATAAGTTCCTGGAGGGCTTGGGTTTGGGAACTGTCTGGTCAGAAAGTGGATGAAGGGATTTCTACATTGGGAGGAAAGTTGGACTGTTCTGCCCACAAATAGTACTTGTTCTATTATTGGTGATGAGTGTAAAATAATTGCATATGTTAGAATAGCACCTTCTAGTTTGCAAAATGCTTTCACGTTTTTACGTTTTAAAATCCTTACAGGAGTTCTCTATTCTAAGAAAGGACAGAGATCAAACATACTTAAATTTAGTTGCTGTTTTTCTTGTTCAGTTATTCAGTCGTGTCCAACTCTTTTGCGACCCCACAGACTGTAGCCCCCAGGCTCCTCTGTCCTCATGGGATTACCCAGGCAAGAATGCTGAAGTGAGTTGTCATTTCTACCTCCAGTGGAGATCGTCCAGACCCAGGGATCTAACCTATTGGCAGGCGTTGGCAGGTGGATTCTTTACCACTAAGCCACTAGGGATAAAGGTGGTTAATACTTAAGGCTATCGACACCTTATTTGCTGATTTCTACTATGATAGATATCAGAGGGACAGAAAAGTAAAAGAGGGTTACCTGCCCTCCAGGAGATTAAACACTACTTGAGGAGATAGGACACACACAGAAATAAGACTATGAGATGACATGTGTGAATTACCTAATGATTGATTTAGATGTGTGTTTCCCAAAGTGTGGTTCCTGGACCAGCAGCCTTAGCACTACCTGAGCTCTTCTTAGAAAGGCAGAGTCTTGAGTCCCACCCATACCTACTGAATCCGAAACCTGGGGATTCGTGGGAGATAAATCAGTATTTTTTTAAAAGCCCTCCAGGGGATTATGATGCGTGCTCAAGTTTAAGAACACTGATATACTCTAGTCTAGACCAGCACTTACCAAACTTCAGTGTACTTGAGAACCATCTGGAATAGCTCTGTTCAAAGTGTGGTCCAAAAATTGCTGGCTCTCTAAGAATCACTGACCTGAAAGCTTGTTAAAACACAGATTCTCTCCCAGTCTCACTCAGTCATTTTGATTAAATAGCATTTGCGATACTGATGCTGCTGGTCCCAAACTGCTCTTTGAGCAGCCCTGCTCTAAGCAGGTGTGCCTCTGGGGGTTGGCGGAGGAGAGGTGCTCGAGGACTGGACAGTGCAGGTAACCTTTCTGGAGTGGAGGAGGGAGCATGCGATCTGAGCCTTAAGGGAAGTGCTGAGTTCGGCCAGTGGAGGTTATTTCAGGAGGGATGGGATGGGAGGTGGTGATGAGAGAACCCTCAGCTGCTTCTGTGCGTCTCTACACATGAAAATGAAGCCTAAGTTGCCTCATCACCCAGGCCTTCTCCCTCAGTGCTTCAGAAGTGCCCTTAATGTTCTATTTTTGCTAAAACCCTCCAGTAGTGAGAACTGGGCCCACTTGGGGAAGCCTGGGGATGCTACAGACTTGAGACTTTGACTTGGCCTTTTCATCTCGAAGCAGAATCTAATCTAAATTCAGTCTTTTTCTTAAAAATACTTCCTGCTAAGCTCGAAAGGCCAAGTTTGGAACAATTTGAGCAACATAAGGAATAATGAGAGTACTGGATTACAGGTCATAGAGTAAAAGAAATATCGACAAGTGCATGCTTAAATAAATAAGTAACTGAATATGTCAGTAAAAGGGGGATGAAGGGAACAGTAGTATTTGAATCAATACATGTAGAAGTAATAGAGAAACAGAAAATCCTGATTAGACAAACTCCACAGTATTTAGCTGTTTCAGTTGACGTCTACGGATGGATGCTAAAATTAGTGGGCCAAAGTTTGAGGAGAAACGATAGTGATACAGTCTCCAAGTTTCTCCCCCAAGGTTATTAACTGCAAAAGGAAAACTAGTAACATCACAGGGAAGAAACCTTACAGATACTACCATTACCACGTGGTCAGGGTTAATATCCCCAGTGATAAGACATATGGATATTGTGGACCTCCTGATATGATGCTCTGAGAAGGGGTATCAGGGGTCTCCAGAGAAATAAATCAATAGGAGATATAGATCTAGATATCTGGATCTATCCATGTCTGTTTCTCTTATGTAATAAATTTATATGGGCTCATACCATTATAGAGGCTGACAGATACCAAGGTCTGCAGAGGGGGCTGGCAAGCTGGAGACCCAAGAAGCTGATGGTGTCTTTCCAGTCAGAACTGGCTCAAGACCCTGAACGAGCCAATGTTTCCATTTAAGTCTGAAGTCAGCAAAGGCCTCCGTCCTAGTTCAGAGGCAATCAGGCAGTAGGAATTTTCTCTTCCTCTGGGGAGAGTCAGCCCTTTTGTCATATGAAGACCTTCAACTAACTGGAGGAAGCCCAGCCACAGTAGGGAGAGTGTTCTGCTTTTCTCAGCCTATCACTTAAATGTTAATCTTGCCCACAACACCCTAACAGAAAATCCCAGAATAATGTTTGACCTCATCACTTAGTCCCCCCTGCAGTAGTCAGTTGACATGTGAAATGACCATCACAAGAGCATTTGAAATATGGATTACTACTCTAATGATTAACCACCTTGGACAAACCCAAGTTGATGAACGTTTTGCAAAATAACTGATCAATATTCTCTAAAAAGGTTATGAAAGACAAGGAGGGACTTGCCTGGTGGTCCAGTGGTTAAGCCTCTGTGCTCACTGTATGGGGTTCAATCTCTGGTCAGGGGACTAAGATCTTGTAGGGCATGGCTGTGTGGGTGGGGGGAGGTGGGGGTATGTGACAAGGACAAACTGAGGAACTAAGGTGACCTGACAACTACATGCAATGTGGGATCCTGAAGCAGAGAAGAACAGTAGTTGAAAAACTACTAAAATTTTAATGAAGAGTACAGCACAGTTAATTGAATTATATTGATGTTAATTTCTTAGTTTTGGTAAATGTACTGAGGAACTTCCCTGGTGGCTCAGTGGTAAAAAATCTGCCAGTAAGGCTGGAGATGCAGGCAGGAGACATGGGTTTGATCCCTGGGTTGGGAAGATCCCCTGGAGAAAGGAAATGGCAACTCACGCCAGTATTCTTGCCTGGAGAATCCCGATCCATGGGATTGCAAAAGGGTCCAACACGACTGGGCGACTAAACAACGACAGCAACAATAAATGTACTGTGGTTACCTAGTTCGGTTCAGATCAGTCGCTCAGTCGTGTCCAACTCTTCGCATCCCTGTGGACCACAGCACACCAGGCCTCCCTGTCCATCACCAACTCCCGGAGTTTACTCAAGCTCATCTCCATTGAGTTGGTGATGCCATCCAACCATCTCATCCTCTGTCATCCCCTTCTCCTCCTGCCCTCAATCTTCCCCAGCATCAGGGAGTTTTCCAATTAGTCAGTTCTTTGTATCAGGTGGTCAAAGTATTGGAGTTTCAACTTCAGCATCAGTCCTTCCAGTGAACACTCAGGACTGATCTCCTTTAGGATGGACTGGTTGGATCTCCTTGCAGTCCCAGGGACTCTCAAGAGACTTCTCCAACACCACCATTCAAAAGCATCAATTCTTCAGTGCTCAGCTTTCTTTATACTCCAACTCTCATATCCATACATGACTACTGGAAAAACCATAGCCTTGACAAGATGGACCTTTGTTGGCAAAGTAATGTCTTTACTTTTTATTTTTTTTAAGTTTAAATTTTTATTTTTTAGTTTGTTCTACTTTTTAATATGCTATCTAGGTTGGTCATAACTTTCCTTCCAAGGAGTAAACATCTTTTAAAATTTCATGGCTGCAGCCACCATCTGCAGTGATTTTCGAGCCCCTCAAAATGAAGTCAGTCACTGTTTCCACTGTTTCCCCATCTATTTGCCATGAAGTGATGGGGCCAGATGCCATGATCTTAGTTTCCTGAATGTTGAGCTTTAAGCCAACTTTTTCACTCTCCTCTTTCACTTTCATCAAGAGGCTCTTTAGTTCTTCTTCACTTTCTGCCCTAAGGGTGGTGTCATCTACATATCTGAGGTTATTGATATTTCTCCCGGCAATCTTGATTCCAGCTTGTGCTTCCTCCAGCCCAGCGTTTCTCATGATGTACTCTGCATAGAAGTTAAATAAGCAGGGTGACGATATATGGCCTTGATGTACTCCTTTTCCTATTAGGCACCAGTCTGTTGTTCCATGTCCAGTACTAACTATTGCTTCCTGACCTGCATATAGATTTCTCAAGAGGCAGATCAGGTGGTCTGGTATTCTCATCTCTTTCAGAATTTTCCACAGTTTATTACGATCCACACAGTCAAAGGCTTTGGCATAGTCAATAGAGCAGAAATAGATGTTTTTCTGAAACTCTTCTGCTTTTTCGATGGTTACTTAAGCTGTTCCTATAAGCAGAAGCTAGTTGAAGGGTAGACAGAAACTGCTATTTTTGTCACTTTTCTATAAGTCTAAAATTAACTAAAAAATTAATTAGGAAAGTTTTTAAAAAAGTTTCCTGCCATTGGGTACTCTGAGGACTTCTTAATAACAGAGAGTATTTTTATAGTCTTTAAATTTATAACTGTAATATGTGTGTGTATAGATGTATAATTGTGTATCTACCCTGAATGCTAAATTCTAATCCATTTTTTGAGGGAGGGGGCAAGTACCTTTAAAAACCCTTAGACTTTTGTTCCTTTCTCCTTCTGTATTCTGTATTCCCTCCTGATTAAAAGCATCCTTTTGTAAACATTCACAGCTTAACCCTCCTGCTGTTCCTTGGGGTCTTTATCTCATAGATGAAGCTCTCTGTGGCAGCTTGTGCAGAGCAGAGAGTATCAGGCTGGGAGTCAAGAGACTGGGTGCTGGCATTTCTAGTCTGTTTCTGTTATTATTAATAACTCAGGGTCCTTCTAGCTTTAATGTTCTGAGCCAAAAGGCAAATTTGGGCTGAACGCTATATGTATTAGTTGATGTACAGATTCAAATGATTATATTTATCGTTATTATTAAAACTTATGTACATTTTTTCCTCTTGCTCCCCCAAATATTTGGAGTCTACAACAGACTCCACATTGTACTCTAGCATTTCCCTTAGACTCTTTCCTTTTAGCAGTTTAAGGAAATCAACGTTTCTGGGGGGCCAGGAAGCCATTGTAGCTCTCCTTTAACCTTTTTTCTTCCCTTTGAATCTGGGTCGTATGTGTAAGAGTGAAATTTGAAAGAGGGCTGTCTGAACTGAAAGCTTCCATTGCCATGAGACGGCTTTGAAAGAATGCTTATGCTGGAAAGATGAATATAATTTATGAGATGGAGAGAAGGAGGGGGCACATATGGGTTTTGGGAGGGCGAGGAGATGTGTGGTTGCAGCATGAGCGGAGGTGTAGCAGTGGGAAGCATGACGTGGGCTGGTGAATGGGGCTGTCCCAGGCCTGCTGGGTTAAGGAAGGGTGAGGGGCAAAGCCGGAATGTGGGTGGGAGCAGAATGTGATGAGTCTTGGACTGCAGGATGAGTTTGGACTATATTTCAATAGCCCATTTCATAAATCATTAAAAGTTGTTGTGAAAGGCAGTGCCACTATGAAAAGAATGTCCTAGAGATTTAGCTTTCGGTGAGATATGGAATAGACTGGAAAAACAGAAGGGCTCTGATCATGAGCGCTGGCATTTGATGAGTTACCCAGATCTGGTGCTAAGTGCTTTACATGCGTTACGAAATTTAATCCCCACAGTGGTCCTAGGAAATACCTTTAATATCATCTCCTTTTCCAGATGGGAGAACCGAGGCTTGGAGAGGTTGATTAATGAGCAGGCTTTCATAGTGAATAACAGTGGGACCAGGACGTGAAGTAGGATGGATCCAGTTCCTCCTGGGCCGCCTTTTTATCCTGCAGTTTTAAAGCTTCTCTTTATGTTTGTTTCCTCTTGGTGCACAGTGGTGAGAACCTTGCCAAGACCATGGAGACATCATACAGAGCCTTGCCTCCTCAAACTTCCTAAGTAGCTTAGGGTTCTGGTTCTCCCTGAGGAAATGTATTAATTTAATCAAGTAAGTGCCGAGGCTGGCTGTACTTGACTTGAGATGGTTTAAGCAAATGTCCAAATGTTCTTAAGCATCTCAAGCTTTAACAACTAGAGTTGGAGACAGGGAGGTGCCTCTGGAGTTCTGGGGGTGATAAGTTCTCCCTTTTCTCCATGAACCCCCTTCCTCATCTGCTTACCTTTGTATGTTCCCAGTTACTTCCCTGCTGTGCTATCGTTATCAGTTGACATATCACAGAATCCTTTGTTTTATTTTTGTTTCTAGTTTTTGGTAAAAAAAAAAGGTGCATGCATTTGGTTTTGCAAAGCTTTTGGTGCTCTGTTAAGCAGACGTATGATGGAAGATGCTGAATGCCTCTGTGACTTAGCGGGACAGCAAGGGCCAGCGAAGTGACCTGTCTCTCTCTCTCTCTCTCTCTCTGCTGCAGGTGACAAGAAGTACATCATGGGGCCCAAGCTCTCCACTCTTGATGCTACTGTCTTTGGACACTTGGCCCAGGCGATGTGGACCTTACCTGGGACGAGACCTGAACGGCTGATTAAAGGCAAGCCCTATGAAGCTCTCAGGTTTGGGGAATTGCTGGGGGCTAGGGGTGGGGGCAGCACAGTGGAGAATTCTGGGCCCAAGCCTGTGAGCTTGGCTGTGCTTTGTGGAGACACCAGGCTGTGGTGTCCAGGGCCAAGGTTGGTTTTCTGTGTCAGAATCAGTAGAAGCAGAAGAAGAGAGATGGGGCTTCTCATCTGTCATCCTGCACAAACCATGTTCCTAGCAAAGCTGACACAAATCCTGCCATGTTCTGCACAAGGGCTTTTCTTCCAGCAGCCTACCTAGTGGATTTAATACTTGTCACCGAAATAGGACTTAAATTCCCCTAGTGTCCTTGTTTCGTCAGTCTGCCTTGATTTCCTTTGGGTGGTGGTGGCTTTCCAGTTTCTGGTTTGTCCAGCGCTGCGGCCCCTGAGGTTGGGTAGTCGTGAGGGACTCACTGCTTATCTTGCATGCTCCTTTTGGGCACAGACTGGTTTCAGAGAGTTCACACGTGGATATAGGTACATAGGATTCTGTGTCATAAGTTCAGAACATTCCCTTCTATTCCAGTCAGGAGTCTGTAGATCATACCTGGAGAGTAGTAGAGCTGGAAAATTCAAGAACTTTGTGGGAAAATGTGGAAAAAATGTCAACAGATTCTTTGTAAGTTTGGTGCTATGTGAGGTATTATTATTGATATTATATGTACGTTTCAACCAAAGAAATACAATCTTGTATCTTTGTTGTGTGATCTTGGTGTAGGCCTGTGAGAATTATAATTCTAAACTGGTGGAGTAAAAATGGGCTGAATGGGGCCAGAGCTAGAGGATGAACATATGTGTGGGGGTAGGGATGGGGGTGGTTGCCAGGGGTCAAGTTCTTGTTGGCAGTGGGGCAGGGAAAGTCACTCAATCTGGGTTGACGTTAAGGGACCAGATCTTCATGTGTGTTCGTGTGTGTGTGTGTGTGTGTGTTGGAGTGGAGTGTTGGAATATGAATGGCTGCTGGGGCTTCTGAGAAAGGCTTCTTCTGCATGGATGACTGGAAACCACTTTGAGTCATCTCTGGTTTGAAACAGTACCTAGGAAAGTACCTGGTGCTAGGAATGTGGGATCAGGTTCTATATTTTGGTTTGGGGAACGGGAATGACAGAAGTTAATCAGGGCTTTGCTAGCTCAGTCAGTAGAGCATGGGACTCTTAATTCCAGAGTCATGCGGTCAAGCCCCATGTTGGTTGGTTACTCTTCAGTATTTGGGCTTCCCTGGTGGTTCAGACAGTAAAGAATCTGCCTGCAATGCAGGAGACCTNTGAGGATGTGTGTTTGTGAAACAACTAGGGTTCAAGGAAAGGAGGTGTTAAGGATTATAGCTGTGGGAGTCTTGCCCAGCTTACTTGAGAGAAAGTACAGACCCATAGACAGGGATAGCTAAGTGGTGGATTTGCTCTGGAAAGCCATATTTATTTGAAGGGCAGGCCCAGAACTGAGGTCTTTCACCTTGCCTTACAGAGTATCTTGCCATTACATCAGCTTGACTTGGATTATTTTTAAAACCACCTCCCCCAGAATTCACTCCATGTTTGTAGAACCAGCGCATCCCAGCCTCTCAGAGAGTGCTCGAAATCTTTCAGTCTTGTCCCCTGTATCTCTTCACCTGGGTCTCTTCAAGGGATCTTTGTTCGGCATCTACTCTGTACAAAGTGCTGCTTGTGCTCTGTGAATGTCACCAAGATGGGCATTTAAGTTACCAAGACCATTGTTCTTGGATTAGATCCTTTAAGGAATCCGTGCCCATATGATCTCTCACTGGGTATGTAGTTACTCACTGATGAGTTGGTAGCCCCTTACCCTAAGCCTGGCCCTGGAATCCGCACCGGATATAGAGTGGTGAACAGATGTAGCGCCCTGGTTTTAGGTGTTCTCTTTTGCCTAAGCTTCTGTGATAGTCTCTTTTACGTGCATCGCCACTTCCCTGATCCATTCTACCCATCATCTTAGATTAATATTTCTCAAAACTCCCATAGGGCACTGTATTGCTCTAGGATGAGGTATTCCTTTGGGCCCGGTGTCCTCACATTTTTATTCATCTTGTTTGCCAGGGCTCCTCTATGTAAGCCATCCAGTGCACCCAGGCTGATCCACTTGCCGTTGCCTAGACATAGCTCACGTGCTCTTCTCTGTGCGTCCGTTCACACCAGCCCCTCTCCTGAAATGCCTGCCCTCCCTCTCCTTTGGCTCACACATCTCACATGGCCCAACCTTGTCAGTTCTGCAGGAAGAGGTCTCAGCTTATCGTAACCCTCGCTTCCTCTAGAAACACAGCTCCCATCACTTCCTTCCCTGAAGGCTGCATGGGGGAAGGGATTCCCAGAAAGNATGCCTGCCCTCCCTCTCCTTTGGCTCACACATCTCACATGGCCCAACCTTGTCAGTTCTGCAGGAAGAGGTCTCAGCTTATCGTAACCCTCGCTTCCTCTAGAAACACAGCTCCCATCACTTCCTTCCCTGAAGGCTGCATGGGGGAAGGGATTCCCAGAAAGAGGGTCATACCCTAGAAAGTTATTGGGCTTCCTTGGTGGCTCAGCAGTAAAGAGTCTGCCTGCAATGCGGGAGACTCAGGAAATATGGATTCAATCCCTGGCTTGGAAAAATCCCCCGGAGGAGGAAATGGCAGCCCACTCCAGTATTTTTGCTGGGAAAGTCCATGGACAGAGGAACCTGGCGGGCTAGAGTCCATGAGTTTGCCAAGAGTTGGACGTGAGTGAGCACACACACAGTGGTTTTTAATTTTTGTGTCATCATTGATAATCTAATGCAAGTCCTATGCCCTAGTCCCAGAAAAATATGGAGATATATGAAATTTTGCATGTAAGTTCAGGAGATCTAGAAATGTCTTGAAATTACCTGTGGATTCCTTAGGGGGTTCATGGACCACCGCTGAAGAAACCTTGTTTGAAAAACAGTCTTTAAAAGTTACTGCTGTTAGTGTTCTTTCTTGCTTGCTTTTATCCCAGCCAGACAGGAGACAGGTTAGAATGGGAGGTGCAAGCACAAGTAATCTGGATTGTCATCCACATGGAGAGTGCTCTGTGACAGGGAAGGAAGAAGAGGCACCTCAGGCTGACTGAGAAAATATCCTTCTTCTGACAAGTTTGGCATTTTGAAAGTGAAAGGATTTTGTTGTCATCATCGTTGTCATCTACCTTCTGACCACCCAAGATGTTGATTTTGCAAAATCAGTTCAGGGACAGGGGCTTCACTTCAGCCCTGAAAAGCACCACTTCTGCATGGATAAGCTGACTGGAATAAGTTTTGCACAATCAGGTTTATTTTTGCACAATCAGATTAATTAATCTGCATTAGTTAATTAATTAATTGAACAATTGTTGAGTGTATTTTCCATAAAAGGATGGTGCCTTTTGTTGATAGGAAACAACTCAGGCTCTTCCTCCTCTTCTTTTTCTTCCTCTTCTCCTCCTTCATCTCCCCCTCCACTCCCTCTTTCCTCTCCTCCTCTTCCTCTTCTTGTTTTTTTTTTCTTTAAAGGGGTGAGACTATTTTCATTGCTCCTGGCTATTACCCGGCATCCTTTGTTCTCCTGTCTATGCAGTGCTATTTAAGAAGTACAAGGACTGATGAAAGTGACAAATATTTCTTGAGTCTAAATGTGGCCTCTGGCCACCCGTCTCTAACAGGTCCAGGGTCGACTGCCTGTGACTGTGGCATGCTTGACCTTTATTCATTTACTTTTGATGGTCTGGATGCAATTTGCAAAGTTCACAAGGACCCCTTGGTATGTGAGCAGGAGGCTCCTCTGGATGTCAGAACCCTTGCTAATGCCAGGAGTAAATGCAAATAGATGTGGGATTTTCTTCATTTTTTTTAGGTTTTTAGTCCCTCACTTTAAATAATATCTTAAAGGTAATTAAGGTACCTTAATCTTTAAGATAACTGGAACCAGCAACACATTGGCCTTGCCCTTTAAAGAAGGTTACAGAGAATACTGAAAACAGTGTAGAAGGAAGCAACTCACTGTTTGGGGGCTGACAGTATGACCTCCTTAACCATCCTGGCTCTAGCCAAACAGGGACTTTGTCCCCAGACCAAAGCTCTCTGAAACTTCTGCTGCTGGCTAGACCATTTGGATGCTCAAATGTCAAGTGGATTATTGCCCCTAATTATCAAATTTGTAGACAAATAAAGGGGACCATTGCAATAATAAAACAGCTTATGAATATGGCCCAGCCAGCACCAACACTCTTGACCATTTCCATGGGAAACAAGTTATCTAGAGCTAAACATTGGTACAGTACTTAGGTGTTCCATATACAAATAATTTCAGCAATTAACTTGATTATTGTTATAATGTTCTTAAATATTTTTCAACTGCTCTTGTCCTTAATTACAGCTTTAAATATTTTGAAACAACTCACTAGCTATAGAATGATATATATTTATGATGCTATTTCATTTTATGAAAAGTAGTATTACTAAAAGTGACTAATTCACCTCCCATCCCCCATTGGCAAGCATCTTTCCCCTCCCTTTTTTATTTTTTACTTTTAGCTTTAGAGTAGAGTAACTTTGATTTATTAGTATAATTTAGACCTTCTTTAGTACTAAAAAAAAGTTACCCCATGGATTTGAAAATAGTAGGATTTAGATCCTAAATTGTCAAGTTAATCAGCAGTGGCTAAACAGGTAGCAGAGGGAATGTGATATAATTTGAGGCTAGAAAGGAGTAATGCTTTGGGTATTTACTACCTCCTTCCCTTAAAAAAGGGGACTTCCCTGGTGGCTCAGAGGTTAAAGCGTCTGCTTGGAATGTGGGAAACCAGGTTCAATCCCTGGGTTGGGAAGATCCCTTGGAGAAGGAAATGGCAACCCACTCCAGTACTCTTGCCTGGAGAATCCCATGAAGGGAGGAGCCTGGTAGGCTACAGTCCATGGAGTCACAAAGAGTCGGACACCACTGAGCAACTTCACTTCACTTCCCTTCCCTTAAAAAATACAACAATCTATAGACTGTTCTCTTTAATAGTTGTCCAGAATTGGAAGTCTTCTCTTATACTTGTTTCTATCCCCCAATAAGAGATCATGTTTGGCTTATTAAAACATCAAACATGTCCGGATGATTGTATTTTTATCTTTAACAAATTATATCTGATTTTTTTTGCAGCAATAAAGACTAGAGATAATGTTCAAATTTTGGAGGGAAACTCTGCTTCAGTAGGAGCAACATGTTTGTGTGACTCCTATCAAAATGACTTTACCTCAAGCATGGGATCATGCTTATCAGAAACGTGCTTTTCCCAGCGGTCTGTATCCTGCTGAGTGTCTGACAACTCCACCCTTGAGGAGGGTGACGTTCCCCCAGTGGTGGTGGTTGAAAAGATGAGGATCCGAGTCCTTCCTCTGGTGGTGTTTGAATTTCATTGAGTGGGAGGAGAGAAGGAAAGATGAACAGATACAGGGCTTCAAGCAATCGTGTGGTGTGGCTGTGTTAGAGAAGTGTCAGGCACATTGAGAGTGTTCTGAGTGGTGGCATCTTACTAAAGCCATCCGAAGGACTACGGGTTTAAGTGAAAGACAAATGAAATCTGTAGGGAAGGACTGTTGTGGTTATTCTAGTGGCCAGTGCAGCAAGCCCTGGAGTAACCTTGATCTTTGTCCAAGTTTCTGGCTTGTTCTCCCGGTTTGTCCCACCTGAGTCTGAGCCTGGGAACTGGAGGACTGGCCCTGGTGTGTTCACTCCTTTGATTCTGGAACTTCTTTCTCGTCTCTCAAAAGTGTTTGTGACATATAGTTTCCATTTTCTAATATAAAAAATGTACAGAGTATATTTATATATTTGTTTTATAGAAGACCCTAAAATGTTTGGAGACACCCACCTCATTTCTATGTAGGCAGTGGTCTCCAAACCTCTGCGCTCATTAACCTCATCAGTAAGACTTTCTAAGCATGCCCCGAAAGGTGTTTATTTAAACACACACACACACACACACTGCTCCAATGATTTGTTATGTACATTAAAAACCATAGCAAACATAGAAATTTACAGGGAATAGTCTACTCAATAGAGTTTAGAGTATGGGGCAAGAAGGACTTAAGGATAGCACCTAGAAGGCAGTGGTTGGTTAGAGAGTGTGTCTATATTGTTGGCGGGCAAGTAGATGTAAAATAGGCATGGAAGCATGATTTTAGATCAAGGTTATTCATTCATTCATTCTTAAGAGCCATTTTTGGCTAGAAGAAAAGAGTGAATAGATAGATATTACCTTTATAAGAACTCTTTTAAATTCTGTTTTGGGGACCACTTGATATAGTACATCTCTTAAATTCCTGAAAGTTTTCTCAGTAGACTGATTTAAGCAAAACAAAGCAAAGGAAGGAGGGAGGGAAAAACCTCAATAACGCAAATGCTGACTCTAATGCCTGAGAATTTCTGAATCTGAAAAGCATGTTTTGATAATTCCTGGTAATCATCACCTCACTGATTATTTGTTTTTCTTCTATTTGTTTGTGACCCCGTGTCTCCAAATGTGTGGAAGATGTACAGATTTATTTTCGGATATTTGAGATAGGAGGGACCAATGTTGGTATAATGTGAACCTACATTTCAGCTGCTTGGGGGCTGACGGGTGGACACTGCCCGGAAACAATCACTTGCACCCTCTGTTTCGCAGACACAATGGACAGCATCTTGCTGAACAAGGGCCTTGATATGGAGGCGGCATTCCAGTGTTTACTTCTGGACCTGTGAGTTCCTTTAGCACAGTTATTGTTAGTAGTTTATAAAGCCATATTTAAACTTGTACACTTGATTGTAAGATAGATTTGAATTGTGCACTATGTTGATTACTGTATATAAATGTGGAGATTCTGTATATTTGGTCTCATTGCTGTATGTATTTCATGTGTAAATGATAACTAATGGATATGAAATAGCTGGCTGTGAATGTCTTTATTCCAGTTTGCTTCTCTTTTGCAAATTTGAATGTTTAAACTTTACACCCATGGGGAAAATCTGAGATATTTTTTGCATCTAATATACTGTTAAGTGGTGGTCTCTTAGATGATTGGGAGAATATTTTAAAGGCTCATGTATAATTAGAAGGGAGGTAATGAATTTTTTAGGCGTATGACTTTCTGATAGAATTTTAAATGAATGTTTTTTAAGCAGAAAAACAGGTCTCTGGATTATGCGGTCTTTCCTCTCTTGCCCTTGTTTCATGCCCAGTGTGCCCGTCAGAGCTCTGTCAGGACTGATGCCCACTGGCAGAGAGGAGAAAAGGAGATGCAGAGAGGAACACGTGTGAAGCCTGTCCCTGTGGCTGCTGGGCCTGGTGGCTGTACCAAGTCCCCTCTGTAGAAGTAAATATGCCTCAGTTAGTTTTCCCAGCTGTTCAGGGAAGTAATTCTGATTCCCACTTTATAGATGAGAAAAGAGGCTGGAGGTGGTAGATTAGGGTAATGTGGCTAAGAGATGCTCAAGTCATATATTGGGGTAGAGATTCACCGTGAGGTTTTGGAAACACAAATCTTACTAAGTGTTTCACACACATGCCTGGCAAGGAACCGCAAAGGAGAGATGGGCCTGTGGGCATTTCAAAATGGGTGGCGGCATTCAGAATGTTTAAAATCTGTTCTACAAATTTGAGCAACTATTATTCAAATGTTAGCTTTTTACCTGTTAGAGCGAATTACAACAAGGTAGCATTCAAAATCTCAAACTTGGGAGTTCCCTGGTGGTCAAGTGGTTAGGATTTTGGACTTTCATTGCTGTGGCCCCAGTTCAACAATGGTCAGGGAACTGAGATCCCAAAAGTCACGCAGCATGGCTAAAATCACCTCCCCACCCCGCACCAAACAAAACAAAACAGAAAAAAACCCAAACCACACAAAATCCCAAACTCTTCAAAATGTGGGACTATCTATTAGGTAAATAACGAGAGAACCCCCGCTTTCTACATTCAGAGATAATAATTTGCTTTTTATCATTTAGATCCCCTTTCTTTGGTAACCTGTAAAGCCTGACTATTCAGCCTTTATTATTTATTGTTTGTGTTATTAGTAACATAGACCTCAACTGGAAATGCTCTGGGGCAAATCTACAACTATTTTAACTTAAGTGGGTTCAAACCCTTCTAGAAACTGTGTGGGGGTCCTGGACTCAGGCTTGGTGTCTGTCCCTTCAGGGAAGCTTGGTGCTCCTTGCTTTTAGAATGAAGGGGGTGGTTTGCCTTTCCAAAACACTTTGCTCCCAGAAGTGTTAAGAGAAATATTTTGCAACCAGTTGTGCCAAGTATTCCATGATGCCATTTTTCATATTTTCATCTTTTTCCTTCACGGGGGAGATGGCACAGTCGATCTCCTTGTTTTCTCAGGGGCTGCCTGTGTGGTTTGCAGATGGTGCCCAGCCGGGTTGGTGCTCACAGGCAACAGAATTTCCTTTTAGTGGTAAAGAATTCTCCTGCCAGTGCAGGAGATGTATGTTTGATCAATTCCCATGTCAGGAAGATCCCCTGGAGGAGGGCATGGCAACCCGCTCCAGTATTCTTACCTGGGAAATTCTGTGGACAGAGGAGCCTGGCTACAGTCCATGGGGTCGCGATGTGTTGGACATGACTGAGTGACTGAGCACGCATAGGCACAGGCAAGGTTAAAGTAGCCTGTCCTTTGGATGAAAGGGAACTTTGGAAAACAAAGAGAAAAGAGAACCCACTGCCTTCATCATGGTAGTGGCTGCGTTGCTGCCCCGTGTGCCTAGTGGTACCTGGTCTGTTTGCCTGACAGTGTTCTTGTGGTGAAGACTTGGGGGTCATCTCTAGGTGAGGGATGGGCAGGATTGGAGTTCCCCTCCCTGGACTGTTTGGTCTGGGGTGAGCTCACTGGGTCACTTGTGCTCCACACAGATCAGAAAACCCTGATTAAAACAGCATCCCAGGCAGCCTTGGAAGGGAGGGGACTTGAGGGAAGGGCTGAGTGTGGGAGGGAGCAGCCCCAGGTCTCTTCCCAACCCTACTGTGCCAAGGATTTATTGTGGGGAACCCTGGTGCTGCTTTTCCACTCTCACAAGCCTCCTCCAGCCTTAGCTGGTGCATTTCAAGGAAAATAGCAGAAATTCCAAAGACTACTCAGGGCTGTCAATAGTCTTGATCCGCTAGTGGCACCAAAATGGGAAGGAGGGTAAGTGGGGAGAGAGGACCCTGGGGCTAACTGTTGGGAAAGTCATCCCTTTGCAGGTGAGGAGAGTTTCTGAGCTGGGGACTAATGTGAGGAATGAGTATTTAAACAAGATTCACTGATGACAACCTGCACGCAGCACTAGTCAGAGAGCAGCCGGACCTGATTTCAGTGGCTTGGAGTGAAGTCAGATGTGGAGATGAGGACAGGGATGCGACATGGGGAGACGAGAGAGCAGCCACCATGCACAAGGAGAACCCGAGACTCTGGGAAGTGGGGAGCCTGGGAGGGGGTGGGGCTGGGATGGGGGGTGGCGGAGATGGTGAAGGCAGCAAGGTAATGCTGGAGACTGTGGACTGCTGCTGCCAGTGCAGAGAAAGGGGAGGAGGGGGAACTGATTTGGGGCAAGAGCAGTGCTTGGTTTTAGCTGCCCTGAATTTGAGGAACCAGTCTCTACTGGACTGGAGCTTGTGAAGGGGTAGAAGTGAAGCCGCCTCCCTGAAGGGACTGCTGAAACAAATGGGCTGGAGAGATAATAAAAAATTATTGGCACTTTGGATTTGCATAATGTATGTCTTTAAGGTACTGTTAGAGTCAGTAACACTGAGACCACATCACTTAGTGTCTTCATTTACAAAATGAGGCTTCTTACAGGTTGATCTTGAAGATAGCTTCTGGCTCAAACTTCCTTTTATCCTTCCCTGAGGCTGAAAGCCATTCCTCTGGCAACACCACCTTCTGCTCTGCTGATTTACAGTGCTGAAAGGAGGAGTTAATTGACCAAATCAACTAGTAATAGCTAATTAATTAATATTAATATTAACCATAGTGATATAATAATGAAGTATTATACACAGTTATTGTGTTATATATGATATTTTAATATTACTGATAGCTAATTAACTATTAGTACCATATTAATTGGACTTCCCAAGTGGCACTAGTGGTAAAGAGTCCACCTGTAATGCAGGAGACACAAGAGACATGGGTTTGATCCCTGGGTCAGGGAGATCCCCTGGAGAAGGAAATCGCAACGCACTCCAGTATTCTTGCCTGGAAAATTCCATGGATGGAGGAGCCTGGCAGGCTACAGTCCACGGGGCTGCAAAGAGTCAGACGTGACTGAGAACATACATACCATATTACTCCGTGCCAAGCACTGTGTTCTTAGCCACCTCCTGTTTATCATTTAATCCTCACCTCTTCCCTGGTGGCTCAGATGGTAAAGCGTCTGCCTGCAATGCGGGAGACCCAGGTTCGATCCCTGGGTTGGGAAGATCTCCTGGAGAAGGAAATGGCAACCCGCTCCAGTACTCTTGCCTGGAGAATCCCACGGACAGAGGAGCCTGGTAGGCTACAGTCCATGGGGTCGCAAAGAGTCGGACACGACTGAGCGACTTCACTTCACTTCCATAGCCCTGTGAGGTTTTATCATTCCTCATAATCACCCTCATCACCACACCTTGACCCTTGCCATCAGGATCACTGGTTTACAGATCCGGAAACAGAGAGAAGTAACTTACTCCAGTCTCTGTCAGATGATCAGCAGAGCTGCATTTCAAATTCATGAGTCTGAGAGTTCGGCTTTTACACTCCTGTCTACCACTACTTTTATGCCACTGAAGAGAGAAAGGAGGCAGAGACATTGACAGGCTAAAATGGAACAAGTGTGTCTGTGTTGCTCAGGGGCATCATGCCAGCTGCTTGGAGCCGGGTGGTGGGGCTGAGTGGGTGTTCGCACCTATGTCTTAGCATCAGGAAAATAAACCCCCTTTGCCCTGAAAGGAGCTTTTCCCTGTAAGCAAAGCCTGGGAAACTGCTTAGACAGAGCCCCAAGGGAACCCCACCCCCAAAAGCTTGTGGTTGTCTCTTCCTTAAACACTTGTGTTACTTTTTCATTGCTGTTGACTCCCCAGGCAGGGGTCTCCGTCATGGGATGTCTGATTTCTGGTGTTGGATAACTTTAAGGGTTTAAAGCCTGCAGCAACTGGAGGTCCCCAGGGGAGAGGCACAAGGCAGCTCTCCGCATGGTACGCTGCATGTAGTACATGATCACTAAAGGTTGGTTACAGAAATGGACAGATTCTCAGGTAAAAGACAAATCAAACTGCAAAGAAATATCCAAAGTTTAAGATTTGACAAGACAGGCTGTGCCAAGGCAGCCCATAAATTACTCATAGAACAAACCGCACGTGACTGAAATACGGCGTAGTAATTTCTGGAGGCTCAAGTGGCTTATGCAGTCCTCAGGATCCCTTGATGGAATTATAACTCCATGATTCTTGACACACATACACCCACATCTGAATCCCAAATCCTGCCCTTGGTTGGCACTGTCTTCTTCTCCACCCTTGCACTCTTATGTTGCCCAACAAATTCTCTTGTTAGAGCCTCTGATGTTAGGTACATTCGTCTACTCTTTGCCCTGTACTGTTTCTATGTATTATAGGATTTTTAACTTATTAAGGAGACTGCATACATTAAAACCCTGTGTATGGCTTTATTTGGGGGTTTTGGAAGTTTACTCCTTTTAGCTCTGGTTTTGCATCCTATAGGAACTAGAGCGCAGTTAGAGATGCTTTCTTTGGATTCAGCCTGAACTCTGTGCCTAAAGATAGAGGGAGAAATTCCTAGTAGGGAGGAGATATCTTCCTCTTTTTTCTCCTCATGCGCTCTTTCTCTGTATTAGGAATTTGAATTCGTAGTAATATGGAATTGTTCTTAGCCCTATTTCCTGAATCATCTTGTGAATATGCAACTAGTAGCTTAAAAGTAGACATGTCAGTTACAGTCATAAATTACCCTTTTTTTATATTATAACTTCCCCTGCAAAGCTGTAGAGCTAGTTTTCTCCCGAATGTTGGATGAGATTTTAGGCAAGTCTCATCATTTATCTGCTCACTCTTAGATGATTGAAAGATAGGGATCCCTTTAGTCCCTCAAAACTGTTGCAGTGGTGAACTTATGGTTACCAGGGGGAAGGGTTGGGGGAGGGATAGTTAGGGAGTTTGGGATTGACAGGTCCACGCTGCTATATTTAAAATGGATGACCAACAAGGACCTACCATATAGCACAGGGAACTCTGCTCAACATTTTGTAACAACCTAATTGGGTAAAGAATTTGAAAAAGAATAGATACCTGTATATATGTATAACAGAATCACTTTGTTGTACATCTGAAACTAATACAACTTTGTTGGTCATCTTTACTCCCGTATAAAACAGGAAGTGAAAAAATGAAAAACCACGAGCAAACAAAAACCAGTTGTTGTTCAGTTGCTCAGTCGTGTCCGACTCTTTGAAACCCCATAGACTGCAGCACACCAGGCTCTTCTGTCCTGTTTGTTCAGTTTTCGGTCCAATTATGGTTCTGATATTAATATGCAGAGTTAAGGGCAATAATACAAATTCTGAGTTGCACTCAACACTGAAGCTGCTCCTCTGCTTTGCATTTGTCTCCATCAGAAGAAGGGCAAGTTTCTTTTATTATCTTTCTTCTGTCAGCTTCCTCTCCCTGCCTCCTTCTTTCCCACTCCACATGTATTGGCTAGCCTCAGCTTCTGAGGCTACTAGGGATGAATCAGAGAAAGGCGGAGGAGTTTAGGGGGACGAGTCTAACTTAGCTGCTGCCAAAATGGTTGCAGATATTTGCAGATGTTTGAAGATGATTCTCGTGCGCACTTTCCCGGGCCATTTGGAGACCTCCCTAGTACCAGGAAATCTTCTGTCTGGAAGTTCCCAGGATACAGGTGAATGCTTCTCTGGCTGATTGCTTATGATTAGATGTTGTCCCCTGGTTGGACTTGTAGCACTCTTCCAAAAGTCCTCGTAAGCAAAGTCTCTTATTTATTTATTTAAAAAAATATTTATTTATTTGGCTGGGCTGAGTCTTGGTTGCAGCACTCGGGGATGTTTAGTGGCAGCAAGTGAACTCTAGTTGCAGCATGGGGGATCTAGTTCCCTGTTCAGGGATCGAACTTGGATCTGCCCGGAAAGACCCAGCAAAGTCTCTTTTAGATGGTGTGTTATCTGTGTCTCTCTTTGTGCTAAAATGTAGACCTCTCCAGCAAAATGTCCAGCTCTCCACCAAGCCCTGCTGGCTCACTAAGCCTGAGGCAACTGGAAATTTCCCTTACCTCTCACTTCTCCTTTTGTGTCTAAGACCCCACTACAGAGTGGGATTAGTTGATGGCGACTGTCTCGGGGCCTCAGCGGAAGGTGAGGGAGCAATCCCGTAAAATGTAGCATATACCTGTGCTTGGAAACCAAAGGATATTTTAAGGTGAGTTTGACAAGTGAGTTTCTCAGGCTAGTTATGGGAGGCTCTTATCACAAGGACTTTGCTCCAAGCATCCTCAGCTTTTCTGTTCCTTCTGCTGGGCTACTCCTTCCTTATCATTGCAAAATAAGAGAATGAAAAATGCTCCCTTAGTTCTACTAAACTGACTCTCTCCCCCTCTATTTTGTCTCTGAAGTGAGATTCTGAGAAACTCTGAAGTTGTCTCCTTGGTATGTAGGGATATTTCCAAATGTACTCCCCACTCCCCACATACACCTTTTTTAGTAACCTAGAATGAAGCTGACACACACATGAAAAATCAATCATATAATTAATCTATGTTCATTGCTCATCTGTGCTCTGTTTTCTGCTGGTGATTTGGAGGGACTAAATAAGACTGATTTTAAATATGGGAATATAAAATTATATGACTGTGAAAAGTCATCTGGCAAGTGGGTAGGAGGAGTGTCAAGGGGCCTGGAGACCGACTCATAAGAGCCTTGGCCTTATGGAAAGCAAGTGGACATTTGTGGGAAAGGATTAGTTAATAAAGTTTCTCATCTAAAGCCAAAACTGAAGGGCAAATTGGTTATATAGGGGTTTATTCCCAAATAATGATTCAGGGAAGTTATAATGATTTTTGTTTTTGTTATGCCTATGTATAAGATTTAGGGTTACTCTAAGAGTATGGAAAATAGAAATCCATGCTTTTCAAGTCCAAGTGTTAGGTGCTGTTGTCCCCCTCAGCACACTATTGCCCCCTGGTGTCAGCATGTGCAAGTTGCAGGGGCAGTAAGTAACCAAGAAGAAAAACCCATCTTAAGTGCTGATTTTTTTTTTTAAGTGAAAACTTTTTGACATGTTAAAATTATAAATGATGAATTATGATAATAGAATGAATGGAAAATGTTATAAGCACAGATGAATTCCTAGTAAGTGAGGTCAGCCTGGGCAAAATTGATCATTGATGGCTGTGAGGAAATTGTGGACTTGAGCTTCTGCTGGATGAATAGGTAGGATTCAGGCAGAAAACAGTGGGAGGGGTGCTCCATTAGACTGTGGGTCTTCCAAAGCAGTGCTCCATTTTATGACCCTTTCACTCTCACATCTAGCACAGAACTGGGTACAACATGTGTGCCCATAAATGTTTGCTAGTGTTTGCTAATAATGAACAGTGTGCATGTTGGAAATAGTAAGCAGACTGGTTAAAAGTGGAAAGGTCCTGTTTTCAGTAAGCGGCAAATGATAGATCTGTGAAACTCCATAACGCATAGCAGGTGCCAAGAAGTGGACCTTGGACTTCGAGTGGGATGCAGTGAGGACTTCTGAATGGAAGGCTTGTAGGATGATACAGGAAGATGCATCCAGCAGCAGTGGGCATTAGAAGGGAGGAGCAGGACATCCTGTGCGTATGTTCCTTGCTTTCTGTTCACATTGTTGTTCTCAGCTGAAGTCTTTTTGCTCTTGCTCAAACATCTCTGGTGACTCCTTTTACAGAGGAGTCTCAACTTTTAGCCTGCTTGCCAAGCACTTCCAACACAGATGTCCCTGGCTATCAGAAAGTATGAAAACTCTCATGAGCTGAAATGATGTAAAGTGAAGAAGCAATTACCCTAGGACACATCTTGATAATGGATGGACAAAGAAAACTGAGATAAAGCCCAGATACTCACAGACACAGTTCAAGGTGATGGTGGCTTGAGGCTGTGATGCTGAATGTAGTTCCCAGAGAGGAACCTGGGGGAATGGCTCTCCCTGCCTCTCTAACAGCTTACTGAAAAACAACCACTTTTCTTTTCTTTTCTCCCTTTTTTTGTAAAAGTGAAAACCCTTTTTGGATTTCTTTTGGTTAGTGGAAACAGGTACTAATGTAGGTCTTTCTTAAAAGCGAAATCACACAAAGCAAAGTTTCAAAAAGTGGGGAATACCTGCATTTTGTTCCTAACAGCTTCATTTTCCTCTTCTATGTGAAGTTCCTCCTATGAAGTCCATCCTTTACCCAGACAGATGGATTCATTCAAAATTGTGTCAAACGCTTGGCCACTTCCATGCCTTGGCTCTGGGATTTTCTTGTTTGCTTATCCATGTCATGATTCCATGCAGGATGCCCATGTCACATCCATCCTTCTCTGAAAGTCTTCCTGCCTTCAGAAATGGCCCTTTCTTCTTAATTTCTGAAGCAATCCTGTTCATCTGTTCACTGCTCACCTACCATGTGCTTACATGCTCTCCTAGACGCCTCTTGCTGTATACCATATCCCCCTTTCTAGATTATAAACTTTCAGAAATGACACCTGAGTTCTTGTGTTTTGTAAAAATTCCTCTGAGGCTTCAGTAAATGTATGTTGTCCAAAATGGGGATAGTGGAAATAGAGAGGAAGAGACAGAAACATGAGTGATTTTGAAAGAAGAATTCACAGAATTTTGTGATTATTGACTTATCTAAATCTTTCGTGGGGACTTATTTTTATTTGTGTGCTGTTCAAACTCTTGGAACCTATTATCATAGGTTCCATATACATCCATACTCCTGTGCAAAGAAATTCTTCCTTTTATTTGTCCTAAATTGCCCTTTATACTGATGATCCTATTTAAAGCATAAGGGTCTATATGCCTTTTAAAGGTTAGGGCACTGTTTAGCCAGACGCCCAAATATTTATATACGGAGACCTACAGGAGTGTTGTCTGATTAATACCTGTCTTCTTGGGAAAGCTCTGAATAATGTCAACATGAACTACATTATTCCTGCTAAAAATTCATCCATTTAGTTTAACTTGCGTGTAACGACACCTGAAAGTCAGGAGCTGTTTGCTGAGTGCTGGTGCGGTACTGTTGTAGCTCATTCATAACGAATGGTGATGAAGTACCTTCAGCATACTAAATGGGAGTCTCGGCATAAATTGGAAATTTAGGGGCTCCTGGAAACCTTTAATATGTGATGAATATAAAAGGAAAATGCATTGGGTCTCAGATCCTTGTTTGGGAAAAAAAGACGCCTTTAGTAATAAAATTGAATTGGGTGTTAAAACTATGGTATTAACCACATGGTTTATGTTAATGCCAGTTGAAATTTATCAAGATAGCTGAACAATAAAGAAAGTGGAGATGGGGCTATTAAATAGAGCTGGGAGGGGCTGGGTAAGGCAGAAACTCTCCACTGTCATTTCGTCTTTCTCTTTCCTGTTTTATGATTTCTTCTTTTCTCTCCCGTTACATGACTCTCCATGCTTTCCCTCCCCTCCTGAAAGTTTATTTTCTCTTCCTCTTTGATCCGCTTCTCCTCTTTTCCCTAACTACAGGGTCCTTTCCCCGCTCCCACTTCTTTCCTGCTCTCTGGGAGACCACCCTCCCTCCACCTCAGATGACCTGTTGCCCCTCTGTTGTAAATGATAGACGTTTGCAATGAGAGAGGCCTTGAGACCATCTAATTTAGTTTTCTCTTCTTACAGGTGAGGCTGAAGAGCTCAAGGGAACTTAAGTTACTTGCTCAAGTCACCTGGATAGCGAGTGATAGGGTCTGCACAAGAGATACCACATCTGAGTGTTGAAAGGGACTGGAGTGTCATCTATGTCATCTTTCTATCCAGTGCAGAAGCGTTTTCTGAAATGTGTGGACATATTTAGCCTGTTTGTGAATATTTCCAGGAAGACTAGCTTACTTCTTGTTAGGTACCTTATTATAAAGTTGAGAAATTCTGATAGAAAGCCATTGTTTTTGATTAAATTCTGCCTCTCTCTATTTTTTTTAAGTAAATTTTTATTTTAGGTAAATTGTATGCCTTTTATACACTACCTTTAAAGATAGCACAGCTTAATTTCACTAGCCAATATGACAAAGGATGTACTAAAGGTTAAAAGAACAATGATTATTAAAACACAGGCTCTTTCCTCAGGGAGCTCAAGTTTAAAATGAAAGAAATAACCCACTTTTAAAAGCAACTTCAATACAATTCAATAAGTAATTTAAAAAAATAAGTGAGACAGAAGAAACTCAGAAGGGAGAGAAATAAAGACTCGCAGAGGAATTTATTATATTTTAGCAAGTTTTATCCAGTAAGTAGAAGTTCAGCAAGGGAGAATTGTTTACTAGCAAGATGAAGTGAAGAAAATCTAGGCAAAGGAAGATGAAAAACAACACAGAAGCATGAAATACCATAGTTTCATGAACTGGTAGGTGTCTTGCTATGACTGAGGATATAGGTGTGAGGGACAGGCAGGAAATAAAGCCGGAAAATCAACAAATGCCAAATTGTATGTGCCACATAGGGAGCTGAGACTATATCCAACAAGCAGTGGGTGGTCTGCCTCTCTTTAATTTTCTTTTCCTATTCCTGCTCCTGTCTACTGGAATTACCATGGAGGCTTTCTTTCATGTGTTTGCTCTTCAAATATATGATGAAGCAATTGGACTTTCTTGATCCTGTCCTTTCCCAAACCAAACATCCCCAATTCTGTTAACGGTTCCTGGTGTCACATGGGTTACACATTTCTCGTCATTTTAGAGCCCTCTGCTTGATCATCCTGACAGGATGACAACAGATTTAGACACAATACGTCAGCTAGTATTTAACCCGTGTCTCAGACTACAGAGTCATTATTACATGTAGTAATAACAATCATTATTATCATGACCTGGGAACTTTATCAGTGCTCATCATGTTGGGCTCATATAGTCTTAGGTGAGTCTGAGATTAGATTCAGCTGAAACCCTCAGATCTCTTCCATTTACACTGCTGAGAAATCAGATCTTTCCAGCTCCTCTTTTCTGATTATGTAGATGAGTATGATGTTACTTTAGGTCTTAATTTCTATTCCTATAAAATTTGATCATTTTGGTTTTGTACCGTTTTTTAGTACAGACTCTTTCTAGGTTGGTAGCTTTCACTCATATTCTTGTACCCTACAGTGCACTGACAGCTTCCAAGTGTGAACAACTTTGATCAATGTGTAAATTCACTTTAACTATAACTGGATAAAATGTCCATAGGTTATAGTGATACCTGCCAGATAGAACATTAAGTGACAGAGTTCTGTTACAGGATGGAATGGAGGACACCTTGGCTTGTATTGGTTAAAGTTCATTTGATTACAAGCAATAGAAATCGATTGGAAGAACCCTTGTATCTCACAAAGCCAAAGGAAGAATGGGACAGCTCAACCTCAGAATAGGCAATTCTGCAGTAAGTGTTCAGGATGTTTTCCAGAAGTGGTGACTCTCAGTCTCTGGGCCTTTCTATGCTACCTTTCAAAATTCATGGTGAAAAAAATCTGATTGCTCCAACTGGGGTGCCACTGAGGTCCCTGGAGCAGCCTTGGTTTCTAACCCCCTCCCCCGGCCCCGTTGTCTCATTCTGCTCTGTGTCATGTAGTCAGAGGTACAAAATTTTGTTACATATATACAGAGCCAACACGAGCCAACCCCTGTGTCCTGACTTCCTAGTGAAGGGGAAATATTATAAGTTATTCTCCCAATGATGCCTGCTAGAGGCAAAGCAAAGTATAAAGACAGAGCCAAAGGAAGAGAGTGTGCTTACTGGGACAGGAGAATGTAGCCTTATTACTGTATAAGATAGCAAGGTCAAGACAGTAAAGGGATCTTCTTAAATGGCTGCACAATGCTGAAGAGCAACCGCAGAGACAGTGAGAGGTTTAAAGATACTGCAAAATATAGCTGTACTGTAGGGAGTGATTCTGCAGTAGTTTTGCTGAGCTCATTTGCTCATCAGATAGTCCTCAAATACTTATTAGATGCTTACCACATGCAAGCCATCATCACAGGGGCTTGCTGCTAAGTTGCTTCAGTAGTGTCCGACTCTGTGCGACCCCTTAGACGCAGCCCACCAGGCTCCGCCATCCCTGGGATTTTCCAGGCAAGAGTACTGGAGTGGGTTGCCACTGCCTTCTCCCCATAGGAGCTTAAAACCACAATAAATAAGCTGGATGGATAGTCTTCCCCGGATGGGGCTTATATTTTAGTGAATATTTGGGACACAACCAATAAGGACACAAATAAACAAGAAAGATAACTTCAGAAAATGATAAGTGTTATAAAGAACACAGAAGGGTGTAGTTTGAAGGAGAATGTGAGGGGTGGGCCAGGTACACAGTCAGGGAAAGGCTTTCTAAGCTGATGCTTGAGCTGAGCCTTGAACATCTCAGGAGACTGTTCATGTTAATTTGGGAGAGGCTGCAGTCCATGGGTTTGCTAAGAGTCGGACACGATTGAGCGACTTCACTTTCACTTTTCACTTTCATGCACTGGAGAAGGAAATGGCAGCCCACTCCAGTGTTCTTGCCTGGAGAATCCTGGGGACGGGTGGGGGGGCCTGGTGGGCTGCCGTCTATGGGGTCGCACAGAGTCGGACACGACTGAAGTGACTTAGCAGCAGCAGCAACCATATCTGACTTGCTTTGTGTTGTCTTGAGGGTTTTATTTTTTAGCACTTTAAGCTAT
>SJYA01001444.1:1666741-1688181 GCA_006410615.1 Neotragus moschatus
AGACTGACTCCTGACTTGTCTATCAGAATCTGGTGACTTGACTGAGGTAATAGTCCTTGGAGTTATCCAGCCTGGTGTGAATGAGGGGAGAATAAGGAGAGGTTTAGTTAGATTTAGTTTCCAGAAGCTCTGTAATGAAGAAGGGGGCATTCTGATCTCCCAGTTTCAGCACCCTGTATTTCTACCATTTCCTATCTGCTTAGATGTAGGCCTGGATGAACTCAGTTCTTAGGAATAACCAGACCCAAAGCTTCATTTGATGAATGAGAAAGCAGAGAGTTTTAGACCCTTGCCTAAGATCACACAGCTAGTGAGGATGGAACCAAGGATTTGACTCTGAGTTTCCTGTTTCCCAGTTCAATTTTTTTTTTTCCAGATCATCCTAACCCTGAATATAGAGAAGCTGTTTTTTTTTTTTTGAGAACTGTATTTCCAACTAGGGTGAGATCAGAGCTCTCATTTATTTTTTAAAATAATTATTTCATAAAATTTCCAAAGATACAATGACTATTCTGTAATAATAATGACTATTACTAAATAATAAAATATTACATCTTAGTAAAATATATTATTAAGCATAATTAATATCACACATATTTAATAAATAAATAAACAGTTATGGAATTACTTATAAGAGGCCAATGAACCTCTTAGTTGTGGGATGGGGGAAAGTATATCTTGGAGAACTGCAGGGAGGAGGTGATATTTAACCTGGATTTGAAGAATTAGAAGCAATTCACAGGTAGTGGGGGTGGAAAGTACAGGGAAGACATTCCAGGGAGATCAGAAGTGGTGGGTTAGAGGGCCAAATAATGGGATGTTTGGAGGAGAGGCCAGAGAAAATGGTAAGAAGCTGGACGGGACCAGGTTGTAAAGGGCCTTATTTGCTTTGCCAAAGATTTTCAACAATATCCTGTAGACAAGTATTGTTCAAGGGCCCCTTTTGTGGTCTTGGAAATGTTTGACATTTCTATTGTCCAGTCTGGTAGCCACATGTGGCTACTGAATACTTGAAATGTGGTTGATATAATGGAGGTACTTTAATTTTAATGCATTCAAATGTAAATTTAAACAGACACATGTGGTCAGTGGCTACCATATTGGGCAGTTCAACTCCACAATATGTGAGGGCTTCAGAGATGCCAGGTAAGTGAGTAGTGCAGTCAAATGTATGTCTAGTGGTTCCTCCATTTGAAGAATCATGACTATGAAGCTGAATCTATGTAATACTAGGACAGTCAATCAAGTAGGAAAAAATAAATTCATTGATCAATTTTTGCACAGACCAGCCTCAGAATGAAAACAACAGCTATCCTGGGATGGAGAATGCTCATGAAACAGACTTTTCTAATGTGAATTCTCCTGGGATCAGAATGCATGCTGCTTTAAGACCACAGCTCCAGGAGTGCTATCAGTAGCCTTTGTATTGTGAGACACCAATAAAGAGATAATAGCAAATAAAATATTGTTTTAGTAAGTCTCTCCTCTTTCCTTAGATTATTAGTGCTGCTGCATTTCTATAAGGTTTCTGAACTTTCATGTATATATTAAGAATGCAATAATTTAAAAAAATCCATTCTGGTTCATTTATCTGTTGCTAGTTAAGTTACAGATGATGAGTTGGCTAACCCAGGGACATCGTTAGTCTTTCGTTAGCACAGGGTACTCCCCAGAGAGACAACAACTTCAACACATGTTTTGGATGTATTCCAAATTAGGGAGGATAGCTTTCAACAAGTCTGAAAACACAAATAATTTTTTAAGCTTCTGTTGGGCTAAGGCCTCCTTTGGCCCAGTGGGGCTGGGACTAGGGGGCTGTGGTGGGTACAACACTCGCTCCCAACCAGGCTGCCTTTGGTGTGGATTGACCTCGCTTCCAGCTCCTTGGAGCTGGGTTTGGTTTCACTGTTGATTTAGTCCAGGATTTTGTAATGGGCCTCAACTGCTGACCTCATCTGCTCTAGAGACCAGTCCTAGACTCGCTCGCCTTCTTGGTTCTTCCCCACCTCCCATCACCCTGTTGGCCAGGGTTAGGCCAAGAGCCCTGATCCAGACCTTAGCACAGGAAAATGATAAAAATTATAAGCCAGACCTTTTATTCTTGGTCCTCCTTGCCCTTTTCCTCCAAGGCTAAAGACATACTCAGACTTCCCTTAAGCACACTGAGCCTTGGCCAGAACTAGACCGATTTCCAGATATGCATGGGATGGCCAGGAACAAGCAGAAGTGCAGTGTCTCCAGGTCCTTTGCAGAAGGGAGCAGGGCTTTTGGACACCAACTCTGTTCCTCCTTTTGCTTGTGTCTCATCTTGAAAACCAGAGGGACAGGATACCAAGTCGGCCACAAGAGGGCAGCAAATGCTTTCTGTTCTAGATTGTTTCTTTTCCACAGAGCTGCTATTTAGTCAAGAAATAAAAATTTGATGTTGATGAGAGGAATGGGACCTGGGGCTCATTTCCCTTTGCAGCTTTTGCACTTTTTCCTGGGTATCCTTGTTAGTGCAGCTTATCGCTGGAGTGTGGCAAGTTGTGGCTGGCGGTTCCCCGGCCCAGGCATGCAGGATGGGAGGCCTGTGGGATGGGCCCTTCTCTCTGCTCAGCTCTCGAGGTCAGGGTTTATCCCCAAGGAAAGGAACATCACAGGCCTGCATCTAGTAGAGTATTTATACATTGTCTTGTTTCAACTTTCCTTCTTCTGAAAGATCCCTCAGATTTGGATAATTTGTGGACCAAGTTATTAGATGCTGCTCAGTTGCCAATTTACCTACACAGGAGACTGAAGGCAGAGGCGGTGTCTGGAGGGCAGAAGTCTTTGCCTCACTGGTCACGGAGAGGAGCGCTGCTTTGTTGGTCATGAGGTGTGAATATTCTTGTGTTCCCACCTCTGTGTCTGTGAGGCGCAGACCAGGCGAGGCTGACTCGTGAGACTGGCCCTAACCTGGCATCAGTGGATTAGGTCCTTGTCTATGTCCTTCTCTCATAGAAGGAGCTCTTTATACTCTCCAAATTCAAGTCAACAAATACTTATTAAGCACCTCTACTGCTGAGTCACTGAGTAGATGCTGAAATGGCTATCAAATGGCACTAATAATAACAATGTATTTATTAAGTATGTATGCTCAGCTCACTTCATGAATGTCCTAAACAACCCTAGGAGGCAAGGATTATTCCCAGTTTGCAGATAAAGAAATTGAGGCTTGGAGAAGTGAAGCGGTTTGTCACTTAGCTGGTCAAGGGGAGGAACAGAAATTTGAATCCAGGCTTGGCTGATTCCAGGACCCTAAATACACTGTTAGATTGGTTTTCTTCTTAGAAAGACTTGCACACTCAAAGACCTTATAATTTATTGCTGTGGTTTTATAGACTTGGGTCTATATCAGAAATNCAGGCTCCTCCGTCCATGGGATTTTCCAGGCAAGAGTACTGGAGTGGGGTGCCATCGCCTTCTCCACATTTTGGCCACAGTGCATAGCAAGTTGGATCCTAGCTCCCTGACTAGGGATCGAGCTGGTGCCCCCAGTAGCGGAAGCTCAGACTCCTGACCACTGGACTGCAAGGGCTGTCTCTTCCTAGACATAATTTTTAATGGCAACCGTGAGTTTCATATAAATAAACCCTAATTATTTTAGTTGATCGTATCTCACTGTAAGTTTTTACGTGTCTTTTCCCAGGGCTTGGGCAACCCAGCTTTCGATACGATTTTACAGCTGCTAATTCAGTTAAATTGTCCCCACTTGTGTGAGATAGATGCTGGGACACTGCGGGCCTCCTGAAGAACTTTCTGGTTTTCAGCCGATTGGGTCGCGGATTGGCTGGCTTCATCTGCTGGCGTCTGATTGGTCCTCCTCTCTGGACTCTGGAGGAAAGTTTGTTGTCACGTTTGCTGTCTCTCGGCCAGTCCTTCGTGCCTTTGAAGAGCTCGCGGTGGAGCTGCTGTGGAGCTGAATGACAAGAGAGAGTCGAGCTCTTCCCGTGTAGACGGTCTCTCCTGGAGGACAGGCTAGTGTCTTGGCTTCGTTGGTAGCTTTAGTGCCTGGCACGGGGTACACAAACAATAGACTTGTTTCAGCTGAGCTACAGATATAATAAAGGAGACTGGGCTCACCTAGGCCAGGTCAGATAATGGAAGCACGGGAGACAAAAGAAAAGTACTGTCTTCCTGCACTCAGCCTCGTATTTGGTGGGGGATGGGGCAGAGAACAATAAAGGAGAGACTTGAGGCTGAAATCAGGAGAAAAGCCTTAGGAATGACAGTCAAAAGAGAGAGGACTCAGAAGGTCCAAGTGGGTTGAGGAATGGAAAGAATGTAATGCAGAACGGGATTTCCAGACGTTTATGTGTGAGGAAATCACGTGGGGGGAAGTCTTGATAAGAGGCAAATTCTTAATTAGTAGGCTGGATGGACTCTCAGAGTCTGTGTTTTTAACAACAGCCCAGGTATTG
The DNA here is from genome assembly GCA_006410615.1 of Neotragus moschatus. NCBI lineage: Eukaryota > Metazoa > Chordata > Mammalia > Artiodactyla > Bovidae > Neotragus > Neotragus moschatus. The sequence goes on from SJYA01001444.1 coordinate 1,671,184, forward strand.
CTGATGTTGTCTGTCTAAGGAAGATCAAGTGGAAAGGAGAAAAATGAGAAAAGTTTTCAGGAGCAAAAGTAGGTAAAGCTTGGAGGTGATGCCGAAGGGCACTGCTAAAGGAGTCCTTTTCTCTGGACAGCTCTTACCCCAGGAACATTTCTCTAGCAGGACTAACAAAGACAGTGACCTTCCAGAAAGCAGGTGTGTGGGAAGGAATGGAGGCGACTGTCTCGGGTTTTTTGTCTGTTTATTTTGTGCAATTTCAGCAAGTTGAGTTCAGATATTTTCTTAAACATTTCTCGCTTCACATTGCACCCCCCCGCCCAGGTGTACTGGGATTCCATTTTTCTAGCATTTCCTGTAAAATGGTTTCAGAGATTCCTTTTTGGGGAAATGGGGAATTTGCTAATTTTGAAACTGCTTTGATATTGTGGACAGATGCTATGAGAGCCCCAAATTCATTTGAAGATGAAAATGATGTTTGAAGACCTCAGATAGTCAACAAAGATGAGAAATAGTTGAAAAACATATCTAAAGACCATTTGCCATTTAAGGATATTATTTATTTTCATTTTTCTTACCCAGTAAGACTTTCATTTTGCCAGTTCAATATGGTAAACATTTTAAGTCATGTGGGGTTACTTCTACTTTTAAGAATATGCTTCTAGGCTCCCAATAAAGTCCTGTTCATCCTAAGAGAACTCCATACTGACTGATTAAAGGGGAGATTATACCCAGGAAAGCACTGGCTTCCACTGTAGCTTCATGGAGTTCAATGTCTCTATTCCCTCTGAGACAGACAAGTCCAGAACCCCCATTCCTTCCATGGTGAGAGCTGTTATAAGCTGTAATGAGAAGTGGATACTGCTGTAGATTTATGATTCCCAGCCACCTACCAGTGACTATTCGAATAGACAATATCTCCTCTTATCCCTTCTGTCATATGACATCCCTTCTATCATAACTTGGGAGATAGCGGTCAGGGACCAAGTAAATGATAACACTAGAGTTCAGTTGGTGATTTTTTGCATCAGAGTAGCAATTTCAGGTGTATACTCCCAAGTTCTATGACATGCAGGCTCATGTCTTTCCTATAGAAGAACTGTTGATTTGTAGCACTCATTTTCCAGATAATTGTTTTCTTTGGTCTTCTGCTGCTGCAAACCACTCCCTAGAAAGCTACTATTGTATTTTCTTCTTTTCAAGTGGTCCAGTTTAGAGAAGGAAACCTGTTTCAGATTCTTATCCAAAGCCTATGCAAACCATTTCAGTTTAGAAACTTGGTCTGTAAATCTTAACAGGGCTTGGGATTTTCTCGGACCCTTATGTGGTTTCAGGTGGATCAAAAATGGATGCAGTCTGCCCTGAGCTACAGCATGGCTCTCTGAAGCCAGCCTGTAACTGCAATAATGGGCAGTGTTGTGAACGGGAAAAGAGAGGTAACCAGATGTTTTGCACTCTGAAGAGAACTTCTGTTTTATTTCCAGTTTAGCTTAAATTTCAGTCCTCTCCAGTGGCAAAGCTTGTCCTCTGGGGCTCACCTCACTTTGATGAGAATGATTTGCCTGCTCTCCAGGGGTGTAAGCTGGTGGCAGCCAGATTGGAGCGATGCTGCAACTGCCTTGTCTGGTGAGGTTGAGCCGTGTGTGGTACTTGTGGTCGCCAGTGACAGGGGAGGTGACCGTGGTGTGCAGGTTGCTGGTGTGCCTGGCTTGTCAGGGGAGAGAACAGTGTGATACCTGCCGACAAGTATCGTGTGCCTGCTGCATGCTGGGCTCTGCGCACTCATTGTATCATCTAACTGTCTCAGCAGCTATGTGAGGTAGGTATTGTCATCCCCTTTCCCTGTGGAGGAAACCACACTTTGGGGAAGAGAGACTTTCAACTTTCTGCTGGGATGACACGGAAGAGTCCTGCCTCCCCGACCCTGCTTTACTCTTTAGGGAATTCAGGAAGGGCAAGAAAAGGAGGACCGTATTAGTGGTTCAAGCTAGGACAAGCTCTCAAAGGGAAGTGGTGGTGAGTGGAATAAAGCTGCTCTGTTTTGAGTCTCTAGGCTCTGACACACATGAGCACCTTTCCCCCACCATGGGAAGAAGACAAGAATGGTCCAGCCAAATTCTTTGAAATATCATGGAGCGTCTGTGTGGAGGAGTGGGTGGAGTGAGATCTCCTCGAATCATTGCTGGCACTACGGAAGCTGTGGTGTGAAGATCCAGGAGTCTTTCATTAGTGTGAGGGGTGCTCTCCTGTTCTTTAAAATCAGCCTGGTGGCTGTCTTTTTATTAACATTCAGATTTCAGATTTTTTTTTTTTTTCCACTGTTCTCAGCACAGGGAGCTAGACTTTTTGCAAAAGTACTTCCTTTCCTCTGTTAGAGCCACATGGCCCCCAGGAGTGAGGATGCTGCCACATGGCGCTTCACAGAGCCATGGGATGAGGTCCCCCAGACCCTGGTCCTCGAAAGCTGAGTCTCCACAGTGGAATCCTCCATTGTGGCTCTGGTTTACAGGGCAGCTTGTCTCTCTTCTTTGAAGCTGGGGTTATTTGCTAAACAAAGGCAGCACAATCACATCTTGCTGACGCTCCCAGCAAACATCAGTAGCAAATGATCCTCCTAAGCAAGTGCGCATGGCTGGAGGCAATGCTGGGGGCTAAGTATATGGAGTGGACTCAGACCCAAACAACTGTTCAGTCTCAAGGCCACTTCATCAGAGGACCCCTTCAGAAAACAGATGTGGAGAAGGCACCTCAGAACCGCAGGCGGAGGGAGTGGCAGCAGGGGCTTCTCTCCACAGGAGCAAACGGCTGTATCCTGGGGCGCTGGGTCCATGACCTCAGTTCCTCTGCTTTGTCCTTCTGGCTGGAGAGAGGCTCAGCCGCTGAGGCCGACCTGGATGAGGGCATCACAGGACTGGACCTGGGCTGGAATGTGAAGTGCCTTCTGCACACTTTGGCTGTTTGATTGCAGCAAGTGGCATTCCTATGAGTCCAAATGGACCATTTCCCATCCATTTTATTAAGTGGCAGAAGTCCTTGCTACTTGAATGAATGGTCTTTTTTGATTTTGAAAGAGAAAATCCTTGGCTATTTTTCACATCATCACTGCTCAGTCTTACTATTCCTGTCATCAGTTTATTCTAAATTGAAGGAATTCCATTTCCTGGTGGGAACCTGGGACAGGGCTCTTTGCACAGAAAGGAAGTCAGGGAGTGTTGGTGGCTGGTGGTGCTGGTATTACCAGGTTACTAGTGTAACAGGGGCATGTAGAAGTGGGACTGCATGAGCTTTCAAGCTCTCAGCCGCAGTGCTGTTTGTCTGTAGGGTGGATGTGCTTTCAGATGACTATTGGAAAGGCCCCTGGGATTTGATGTTTGTGTTTTTTTCTGGAGCTCCATCTCAGTTTTTTCCTTTTTTTTTTTTGTTTGTTAGGGTTCTGTTTGCTTCCTAAGCTGTCTGATTTCCAGCCACTGTCTCCTCTCCCCAAGGCTGGATCTTCCTAAACAACATTTGTGGTCTCAGCCCTGGGCTCAAGGACTAGTTCCACTTGCAGGCAAGAAGGATTTAAGGAGTTTCAGATTTGAACATCAAGTGGCTTTTGGTACTGGTACAGCCTTCATCTTATGCCTGTGCCTGAGACATCATCTCACCCTGTGCCTTATGTCTGAGAATTGAGCTCTGTCTAGCTCTCAGGACCTGATTGTTCTTGCTTCCACTGGAGAGTTCAGTTTTTGTATTATTTGCCTGTTACAAATGATTTTTTCAACGGTCTTCCATATATTTTGCTTTCTCCAGGATGGAGATTCTGCCCTTATTAGATTCCTCTCCATTCTCTCTCCCTGAATATCTTCTATCTGTAGAAGGATCTCTCTGATGCTGCCTGTCTGCCAAGGCTGCTGGGATTCTCCTGGGTCCCTTATATTCCCCGATGAACTGCCTTTTTAGGTAGCATGCTATCTCTTTCTGGACTCTGAGTCTGAATGCCCATTCATCCACCCATCCACCCTCCTGTCCACTCTTTTATGAACTCATCTATTCACTCACCAACCCATCAACCCATTCAGCCACCCACCCACCCATCCATCTATCCATCCAGATGTACCTACTGTGTATCAGCCGTCGTGTTCTCTGACTGTACCCTTTAGAGATGACGTTGCACCTGTCAGGCTGTGTTTCCTCCCAGTGCTTAGAACTAGATCTCTCATTTGACTCCACTGAGTGGATCCAGGTGTGGTCATCTTCCGTGTTATCAGGCCCTTCCAGCCACTCTGTCCAGTTGTACTTTACTGAAATTTTCATTTGCCCTCATATGACAGAGATTTCAAATCAGTTTTTATTCTTTCTTTTATGATTCTGATCACTATTATGAAAATACATAGTTTCACATTTTTAATCCAATTACTATTAACTCCATAGTATTCCTTGAACTTTATTTATTAAGACTCAGGGTCTGGTCAGAGTAAATATAATTCTAGTGTTTTAGATATGCCCACCTTCTTTGTAAGTTGTACAATTTGTTCATATTAATTCCACTCCTGCTTTTATCAGGATAAATTTTGATGTGTCTCTTTGAGAAATTTTGCATCATTTTGTTGAAATCTCTCATTTTAAATACACTAATGGAAAACACAGAAAAAACAAGGTGAAAAAGAATAAATATCTTGTACAATTCAGGCAACCTCAGAGAGAGAAAAGGCTAGAGAGAAAGCCATCCCTTGCTTTTTTCAGATCCCTCAATGGAGTCAGCTTTGCAAATGAATTGGTTAAAGCTGTTTCCTTTGAAGTGACAAATTTGTTCTGCAAAACAGTAAAGTGGTGGAAATGAGTCAAAAAATTAAGAGGACATTATAAAATTATTAGGTTTAAGGGAATATGAAAAGACATTTAATAGCTTGAAAATATGGTGCAGGAAAATACTTTTTAGCTTAAAAGTTAGTTGCATAGATCATAAGTAAGTCCAAAAGCAGGTGCTAAATGCAAATTAAGCGCTAAACTCAGTGAGTGGGTAGAATACTTAAATATCCCAGGGAGAGGAGATTGGTCCTTTTGGAGGAGACTGTTGGAATCTGAGTGACATTCTCAGGAAGGTCGGAGGCTCCAGGGTTGGGTGGAGATATTTAAAGACAAGCAGAGCCCACTGGAATCCTGGACACTTTCATGTACACTTCCAGACCGTGTGTTCTGAACGAGCACTTGAATACTACCTCTGGGCAAAGTTCTTAGATGTGGTGGCTGAAAGCCAGTCCTATTCTTTCCACAGCCCTCCTCACTCTTAACTTTGTAACAATTCACTTGATTCCCAAATGAAACGCTGCTCGACCGTCGGTCTTTGATCTGGCGTGTCCGCGTCCCGTCAGATTGCGTCACCTGCCCCCTTCTCTCATTGCTGTGTCGTCTTACTCCCTCCCTTCTGAGCTGCATGTCCCTTCACATTTGGATGCTTGTGTTTGGAAACGCTGCCTCGACATTTTCCCTCTTGTAACGTGAGCCTCACGCTCCCACTCTCTGTTGGAAATGAGAATGTGCAGTTAAAAGAAGCCCAAACATTTCAGTTAACAAGATAGGATGAAAACCTCCCGATGTATACCATGCACTTGAATACATCTGATGAGAACACCCTTAAAAAAAAAACACTTTTTTTTTTAAAGCGTTGCATAGAATTCAAAGTAGTTAAAAGTTTAGCAAACTCTAAATTCCAACCGAACCAACCAAACGCTGATTGGTTCATTTTCTCTTGCATCTTTGGCAAATTGAGACCTACTTGCTGAGTTATTTGGTTCTCTCTGCTCTTTATTACTGCATAGTTCATATTATTTATTATAGAATAGTATTATAGTATGTTGTACGTTACTTAAATGTGATTACAATCATCTGGACCCTCATCAAATTTTTAATTATGATAGGCCTTACTTATTAGGCACTTCCTATAAGGAGTAGTGGTTTTCAAACATGAGTATTCCTATTCTAGGGTGTACCTAGAGAGCCTTTAAAAATCTCAAAGCTCAGGTCACACCTCCAGATCAACTAAAAGTGGGACCCAGTCATCAGTATTTTTAAAACTTTCTTGACAAGGTGTAGCCAGGTTTGAGAACCAGTGATGTAAAACCTTGCTACTCAAAGCTTGGTCTGTATACCCACAGCACTGGTGTCACTGGAGAGCTTGTTAGAAATCTCTCCTCAGACTTAGTGAATCTCAATCTATATTTTGTCAGGATCTGAAGATGCTTCCTTATGCACTTTAATGTTTGGGTAGCACTGATGGAAACAGAAGGGCACTCTGCTAAGTATTTTAAGGCCATTCATTTGCAAGTAATTTATTATGTTGCCATAATATACTAGGCACCGGACAAGGCTTAAATTCATCACTGGGAAAGTGGTTCTTGAGCACTATTTTATAAGGAAATTGAGGCTTGGCCAGATTAAGTATCTCAGAATACACTCAGCCAGAATTTGAATCCTGGCCTCCGTTACTCTAAAACATAGTGTTCTCCCCAGTACCAAGCAGCTTCTCAGTATAGTTCTTGGATATTTTTTACAGTAACTCAAATAATAGATGGAGAAGGAAATGGCAACCCGCTCCAGTGTTCTTGCCTGGAGAATCCCAGGAATGGGGGAGCCTGGTGGGCTGCTGTCTATGGGGTCGCACAGAGTTGGACACAACTGAAGCGACTTAGCAGCAGCAGCAGCAAATAATAGAAACTTCCTAAAGCTTTATTAAGAGCATCTTTAATCTGTTTATCAAGAACTGAAATAAAGGTAAGATCACCTGGTGAAACATGTAGTTCCTGGCAGGGAAATAGTAAGGTGGTGAGTTGTTTGTTAGTCACCAATGCAGAAGGCAGAAGGCAGGGACAGAAATATTCCCCTCTGGCTATGAGGGAGTCCCAGAGGACATGCTGAATATTCATTTTACGGATGAAATATCCTCATTTAGTTATGTTGGGGCTCTAGTGTGCCAGACTTCGGGTAACAGGTCTGGAAGAACCAAAATTGCCTGTAGGGCAGCTTCACGGAATTCTACATACATTCTTGTCATCTTGCTCCTTTGTTTGCCTCAAGGGCATCATTCTGGGGCTACTTGTTCGAAGATTTTGTGTAAGCAATTCACAGGGATTCTAGAAGCTAGCATGTGAGGGATATTTGATATGACTGAAAACGTGCTCAGCGATGTATATTGTATGTACGAATATTATTTCAACTAAATAATAATAATGATCTGCCACCGTAGTTCTCTTCCACAGATCTAATTTTTGGCTATCTTGTGTCAGTTTCTCTCCCAAATTAGAGATGGTTTTAATGGGACATTTCTAAGATATATTAGATGTAATAAAATGGAATAGGTAAAATAAACCTACCTTTTCACCTCATCATAAGTATTTTTTCCTATTATTAAAAACCATAAATATGCAACTGCTTTTTAAAATTATTGTTTAATATTCTAATTTATTTGTTGCTGTTGTTTAGTTGCTAAAGCATGTCTGACTCTTTTGTGACCCCATGGACTGTAGTCTGCCAGGTTCCCCTGTCCATGGGATTTCCCAGGCGAGAATAATGGAGTGGGTTGCCATTTCCTTCTCCAGGGGATCTTCCTGACCCAGGGATTGAAGTTTCTGCATTGCAGGCAGATTCTTTACCACTGAGCTACCTGGAAAGCACATTCTAGTCTATGGATATGCCATAATTTCTTTCACCATCATCATACTTTGGCCATCTTAATTTTTTTTGTTTTAAATAAACACTTTTCACTATAAATGTTTGTTTCACAACTTAGATATTTCCTTGGGATGTGTTTCCTCAGTGAAGATAGTGAGTTAGAGAGTATGAACAGTAAAATTAGAGAGGGAAGGTATTCATTTACAATGAAAAAGGTAATTATCAAAAAGAACACTCGTCAACATATTCTTTCCTCATCATAGGAAAGTACAAGACTAAGCTCATGATCTATATTATAAAGTTGCTTTCTATACGAATGTGTGTCTGCACAAAAGAGTTGGCATTTGAATACCAACTGCCCTTGCAGGTCTTGTGACGGTGATCAGCACAGTGGAATAGCTATCAGAGTGGGAACTGGCACAGTGGGGAGCCAACCCACTGGAGATATATTGAAGACTTAAATTAGGTGGGGGCAGACTTTGTCTAGAGAATTAATTAAGCTTCTCCAGGAAAGTGATATTTCTACTGAAACCCAAAGGATGTGTTGGCTATATGAATGATGGCAGAGAATCTTTCAGGCAGAGGGACTAGCTTATGGGGGACATAGGAAAGGCTGGGGTTGAGAAAGAGAGTGGTCCATTTAAAGAAGCCCAAATTGGCTGGGACACAGAAAACAAGAGTGGTGCAGGCTGTGACTGGACAGGTGAGTAAGGGCCAGATCATGGGGGTCTTAGAGGCCGTGGTGGAGCATTTGGGTCTTTTTCTAAAGGCTGACCTTAAGGTTTAAGCAGCAGAAGGACATGATTATATTTGCATTTAACAAGATCACTCTAGCTGAATTGTGGCTAATGGAGATGAGCAAGACTGGGGAGCCTGGAGCCACCAGGAGCTACTACAGAGGTCCAGGCAAGGCAGAGTCGTGTCTAGACCAGTATGGTGAAGGTAGAGGAAGGAGAAGAGGTATTGGAGACAGCAGGAGACAGAATTAATAGGATTTGGATGCAGGGGAGAGGGCGGAGAAAAGAATGCCTCTGCTAAAGGGCCGTTTAGAATGTTTTGCACCTCTGAGGTGATATTCGGTGAGCTGGGGCCAAGGCCACAACAATTTGAATTTTTTTTTTTTTTTAAAGAAGCACACTTGGCTCTTGGGAGAAAAGGACAATCTTTAAATTCCAGGAGGAATTCTCAAAGCCAGGATAAAAATAAGCATAAGAATCATAATGTTTTTTAATATTTTAGGCTTATTTATTTTCTTCTAAATAGCTTTATTAAGAGATAAATGACATTCAGTAAACTTCACCTATTTAAAGACTACAATTTGATAAGTTTTGACATAAGACACCATCATCGCAATCAAGATAGTAAACATAACCATCACCCCAAAATATCTCCCAGTGCCACCCATCCCTAGGCAAACACTGATCTTTGCTTACTGTAGATTAGTTTGGATTTTTTAGAGTTTCATGTAAATGAAATCATATAATATTGTGCTCTTTTGAAGGGAAAGCTCTGGCATCTTTTACTCATGAAACTCTTTTATATGCCTTATCTGATAATTTAAAAAATAACCCTTTATCTAAGGAACTGATATTCAGAGAGGCTAAGTCCCAAGTTCACCCAGTTGAACAGTGGTAGTCCTTGGTCTTGGAGGCCATGCATTCTCCATTGCCAGCCACAGCCTGGCTAGGGCAGCTCCTGCAGTAAGCATAGTCTCTGAGCTGCTTTGTCTTCATGGCATGAGTCTAAGGGGGTGCTTAGCCCACATCTCATGGGTTTGGAGGTTGGAATCAGGACCTGCAGAATCTGAAGACGGGCCCCTTATCTCCAGGACAGTGCACACGTGAAAAATTCCTGTGTCAGAGAACAGACACGAATGACCTGAATTTTTGTAGGATCTTAATTTGTGAAGGCCACAGGAAGGCTGGTGGAGATCGCAGGGATGAAAAGGGTGGGACAGATGGTGTGCTCCCTTGGTTTTTAAACAGAACTCAGTGCAGACTGGATTCAGCAGAAGATGAGGGGATGGCCCTCTTTTGCCTCTGCCATAGCTGCTTTGATCTACATGTTCCATATATTGTGCATCTGGTTAAGATTTTTTTTTTTTTTTTTGCCTATACCATGGAGCAAATGGGATCTTAGTTCCCTGACCATGACTCAAACTCGTGCTTCCTGCAGGGAAAGTATGGAGTCTTAACCACCTGACTGCCAGGGAAGTCTCCAAGACATTTTTTTTTTTTTGACAAGAGAACTTCATCCTTCAAAAAGTCTGAAAATCACTGATCTAGTTTCAATATTCCTCATCAGGTTGCCAGATGAATAGCAGGGAGCCCAGTCAAATTTGAATTTCAAACGAACAAAGACAAAATTTTTAGTAGAAGTATATAAAAAAAATTGCATGGGAAAACTTACATTAAAATTATTCATTTTTGCCGACTCTGACAATCCTAAGCGTATAGAGCATAATTTGCATGCCCTAGAGAGGGTCAGGGCTGGAATGTAGGAGCAGGGTGTGTTCCTGACGCAGATGAAAAGCCTCTTGGCCAGATGTGGACCTTGGTCAGATCATGTAGTGTAAAAGTTCAGGTCTTCCCTTGCTGGAAGCCTAAAAGTTTGTTTTCAGTAAGCCACACAGCTTTCGAGGCCGGAGAGAGGCAGGCTCGCCAAGGCAGAACCCTGGGGGAGGCCGATGGCCCTGCTGGGATCCGTCGTGCCAGGCTCCTCCCTGTGTGTCTTTCCGTCTTCCCTCCACTGTGTGCTCTGGCGTTTGGGGACAGAGCAGCCTGTGACACCCGGGGAGGTGGTGAGCCACCTAGGGTCCAGCCCTGGAGCCGGCTGAAGGGGGCGCGCTGGAGTCTTCATGCAGAGAGCGCCCAGCTTCTCTCCGGAGCAGGGGAAGAGGAGAAAGGGTCGGGGTGGGGGCAGAGAAGAGGCGGAAAGTTAACTAGCAAAATCACTCAAATGATCTCCTGTCTTCCTTTTTCCCTGACTTGGCCTCATTAACACGAGGAGGCTAATATTTGACTCGAGAGCGAAGGCAGGACTGACGCTCTCTCCAGGGGCTCTGTTAAATGTCATAAATTGCAAGAGCGCAGCTTGAGGAGTTTGTGAATGGCATCTGAGCCCGAGGCCATCTAGTAATATTTATACTGTGGAAGTTCAGCCTTTTCCCCTCTTTGGAAAAAGTTTCCGATTTGTTTCAGAGGATGTCCATCTTAATCACTGTTTTCGAGCGCTCTAATGGGCAGGCTTCTCAGTTCCCCGCTGCCACGGGAAGGGCTGGGGAAGATGCGAGACTCCGCACTGCGGGGCATGCTTGCTCAGGCTCGGATTCTGGACTTTTATTCCATCCCATGCCTTCTTTCTCTTTGGGGTGCAGCTAGGAAACAGGTCTCCGTTTGTCATGGGCCAAGAGACTCATAATTATTTTTAGTCTATAAAATCCAAAGAATGAATTAAATATTCCTGTTTAGTCATGTCCAAAGGGCGTGAAACTCTTCGGGAGGGTGGATGAATGTCACCAGTAATAAGGAAGTAATAACTTATACTGAAAACTTGTTACTTGCCAGGCCCCTGTTCTAAGCTATATGTTATTATATTATTTATGTTTATCATGCTATGTATTAGGTATAAGCAGTCTGTGCTGTGTGCTCAGTCACTTCAGTCGTGTCTGACTCTTTGCTACCTCATGGACTGTGGCCTGCCAGGCTCCTCTGGCATGGAATTCTCCAGGCAAGAATACTGGAGTGGATTGCCATACCCTTCTCCAAGTTACCTTCCTGACCCAGGGATTGAACCTGGGTCTTTTGCATTGCAAGTGGATTCTTTACCCACTGAGCCACTTGGGGAGCCCAATAAGCAGTATATGTACATATATACTAATATGTAATTTATCAGCTTAGATATATAAGCTATATAAATTTAAATATTTGTTTTCATACACATATATATAACAGTTCCATATATATATATATATATATATATATATATTACTGTGAGGAGGTGGGTATTGTTCTATCCCNGTTGTTCCATGTCCAGTTCTAACTGTTGCTTCCTGACCTGGATACAGATTTCTCAAGAGGCAGGTCAGGGTTCTGAATGTATTTAGAGAATTGCTTCAGCTGAACAGATCACTTTATTACAACAGCTATGGCTGAGACAGGATTTCCCAGGTGGCTCAGTGGTAAAGAATCCACTTACCAATGCAGGAGACACTGGTTGAACCCAAGAGTGGGATGGCTAAGATAATCAGAAGCCAGAGTGCTTTTGGAGATGCAGTGATCCAACTTGGAACACAGATGCTCTTCCAAATTAGGGCAGGACTTTGCTGCATGTGGTTTTCATCGAGAGTCAGTATACTTTTCCACCCTCTGAGATGAGTGGGCACCTGCTCACCCAGCCTGGGCAGAGCCCGCCTGAGCTCAGGGGGTGCAGCCTGATGGGGCCTCTCTTTGGAAAGGTTGACATCTGCTCCTGAAGAAAATTGCTTTTGTTCTAAAGGTCTCCTTTCTGCTAGTCTGGCCCTGGTTGTCTGTGGTAAATGGAATTCTAAGAAAAAGTTTGGAGAAATTTTAATGCCTTTCTTGGGTCTGAGGCTGGGCTTCCCTTGTGGCTCAGCTTGTAAAGAATCCACCTGCAGTGTGGGAGACCTGGGTTTGATCTCTGAGTGACGATCCCTTGGAGAAGGTAAAGTCTACCCACTCCAGTATTCTGGCCTGGAGAATTCCATGGACTTCATAGTCCATGGGGCTGCATAGAGTTGGACATGACTGAGTGACTTTCACTTTGGGTCTGAGGCTAGAGATCTAGAAAGTTCTGGGCAAAGCCTGTTTTTTTTGGAAGTCAGCTTTTGCTCTGTCTGTTGGGCATAGTGCCATCACAGAATCTATTACCTGCCATCTCTGGTGTCCTGATATTTTCTGTCCTTTTTTGGGGGGGGGGGCTTCACACTGCCCTGGATCAGTGGTTCCCAGGCAGGTGGGGCAGATTGAGGGGCACCGGGGGAACAGGCTAGGAATGACCCTTGGTCAGCCTGCAGGGGCCGAGGGAAGATTGGTCTGGCCAGAGCAGGAGAGATTCCAAGGAGTAGGGACATAGCCTGAAAGAGCCAGCCATGCAGTCAACAATAGGGATCAAGACAAGGAAATCGGGTGCCCCAGAAGAGACAGATCCCAGCAGAAGGAGCTCGTTAGTGATCTGAATACCCGTGAGTCAGGGGGTGGCAGGGCTCCAGGCACCAGCTGAGGGTTCAGAGACGCTGAATGCTCAGCATAAGAGGGGTACAATCCAGCACTGGCCATGTGGTGTGGCTGAAAGGGATAGACGTTAGGGCCAGACAGACCTGGATTTAATTCTGGATTCACTACTGACTCACTGTTGGTCAAAACTCAGGTGTCTTACCTTTGAGCAGGGCTCATGCCACCTAATGCTGGCAGAGAGTGTTGAGAGAATTAAATAGGTGGGGATAAATTGTATAATGCATTCAAAACAGAGGGAACACACAAAGGGACCTTCCTAACCTTCTTGCCACAGCTCAGGATTAGACCTGGGAGTGCACCTGGGCTTGCAAATGGGGAACCAGTGGTCCCAGCCAGCGGACCTGTTGTACTAGGCTGGAAGCCAGCCTGCATCTCTGTTGATGTGATTTTGGGCAAATATTCTCGTTGGACTTTTCTACTTTCTTTCCTAATGGCTTCTCTTGGGAAATTTAAGGACTTTGATCTGACATGATTAGCATCTGAGATGATTATAAAAATGGGGGTGGTCTGAAAAGCCACTGAAGCTGGACCCGTGGAGAGAATTCCAAGATGCAGTGAGAAATTCTTGCAAAGAAATAAAATTATGAATGCTTGTGGAGAGAGACAATAAGAATGTAAAGATCCTTGTTCATCTGACACATTTATTTTCAGTTTTAGTGATAGGAAATGAGTATGGACCTAGTCTTATGGTTTTAAACTCTTTGCAAATAATCTAAGAGGAGTTATTGAGGTCAATTTTTTAAANAAATAAAATTATGAATGCTTGTGGAGAGAGACAATAAGAATGTAAAGATCATTGTTCATCTGACACATTTATTTTCAGTTTTAGTGATAGGAAATGAGTATGGACCTAGTCTTATGGTTTTAAACTCTTTGCAAATAATCTAAGAGGAGTTATTGAGGTCAATTTTTTAAATTAGTTTGTAAAATTAATGTGACTGTCATCCTTTAAGCACTGCATTAAAAAATTCCAGCTTTTCTACAGTCATGACATAATGTCCACTCTGGCATTCAGTGAAAATAAAATGAAGATGAGAACGCCTTGAAACCTACAGGAATGGGCCGCATTCACTTCTGCCTCACTGACTTTTAACACAATGGTTCCTGCCTTCTTCTTCGAGGGCTCTCAGCAAAGAGCTGTTGAGCTGAGCTGACTGAGAAAGCAGCACTTTATTTTTACAGCTTTATGAAGTATAATGACTTTGTCAACCAAGGTCCGTCTCGTCAAGGCTATGGTTTTTCCAGTGGTCAAGTATGGATGTGAGAGTTGGACTTTAAAGAAAGCTGAGCACCGAAGAACTGATGCTTTTGAACTGTGGCGCTGGAGAAGACTCTTGAGAGTCCCTTGGACTGCAAGGAGATCTATCCAGTCCATCCTAAAGGAGGTCAGTCCTGGGTGTTCATTAGAAGGACTGATGCTGAAGCTGAAACTCCAATACTTTGGCTACCTGATGAGAAGAGCTGACTCATTAGAAAAGACCTGGATGCTGAGAAGGATGGAGGGCAGGAGGAGAAGGGGACGACAGAGGATGAGATGGTTGGATGGCATCACTGACTCAATGGATATGAATTTGGGTGAACTCCAGGAGTTGCTGATGGACAGGAAGGCCTGGCGTGCTGTGGTTCATGGGGTCGCAAAGAGTCAGACACAACTGAGTGACTGAACTGAACTGATGAAGTGTAATTGATATACAAGAAGCTGCATATATGTAAAGTATTCAGTTTGATAGTTTGAACATATGTATACACCTGTGATACATCACCACAATCAAGGTAATACTCATACTCCTCACCTTCAAAAGCTTCCTAATAAACAACATTTTTTAATTGAATGCGAGGAGCCTGGTGGCTACAGTCCAGGGAGTTGCAAAGAGTCAGACATGACAGAGTAAGCATAGCATAGCAGCTTCTCTCAAAGAAAACCCAAAACACACCAAGATTTACCAAACAAATACAGAAGATGATGCTGGTTGAATGTGAGGGAAGTGAAAATTCATACAACAAATGGTTTCTTATTATACATAGCAAAAACAACTTTAAAAAGAAAGTTCCTGTGTTGAGTTAAAAATAAGATTCAAGCTGGAGAAATTCATCTTGACATCCCTTTTGGGGACATGTTTAGTTTTGTGAACTAAGGAACATAGATACTTATTTTTTCTTATTAAAACTATCTTTTAAAAAGAGTCAGATTTTCCTTGAGGTGTTAAAGCATATATACTCTCTGACCCTGATAAGAAAAGGAACCTCCCCAATTCTTCTATGGACCTAAAACCTGAATTCCTGAGGCTAAGATTCTAAGCCCTTCTCTAACTCACCTGTTGAAGCCTCTACCCCAAATCCATGTCCATGTCCTTGAACATGTGGTAAAGCAACAGTTCTGGGGACAGAAAGTCCCTGGACAGGAAGTGTTGGTGTGTCAGAGTCCCTTGGCCTCCCAGCACCGGTCACTCTTGGCATGGGAGTACGCTGAGACAGCTGATTGTTCCTGTGGGTGCTGGACTGTTGGGAGAAATTCTGATTCCAGAGCAGCCCAGGGGCAGAGGCATGATCTCAGTGTAAAGGTGATATACCCAGAGAAGATGATTCCTAACATATCCTAGAGATGAGATTCATCTTGTTTGCATTGCCCTGAAGTATTTGTTTACCAGTACTGAGAGTCACACTGCTCATATATTTGCAGCCTCTTCTGTGGCTCATAAAGATTGACTATAGTTCACCAGCAGGAGCATTTCACAGTTAATATAAGAGGCCACTTATAGACATGTCTTTAGCCACAAAGGCAAAGTAGATTCAATTCAAGCCTGCCTCTTGGTCAAGTCAAATAGCTTGCCACTGAGATAGAGTCAGGTTCTTTATGCAGGGATTGAATTATTTAAATGTCACCTGTATTTCTGAAATCATTTAAAATTATCCATATTACATATTGATCCTATAGTGTGTTGGTGTATAATCCAGCTCTCTCTTACCTGCTCTATTGCGTTTCTCCCTGTCCCACTCTGTGGATCCTGAGGTCCAGACTTGCTGAAATTTTCACTATTCTCATGTACAGCCTGTAGTTATTTGTGATTGTGTCTTTGTTGAGGCTGTTTCTTCACCTGAAATTCCCTTGCCCCCCCCTACAAGTCAAATGCTATTTTTCCTTTAAGACCTTGAAATGGAGTGAACATTTGTGTCTCCCCAAAATTTGTATGTTGAAACCTATGCCCAACATGACGGTATTAAGAAGTGGGGCCTTTGGGAGGGGATTAGATCACAAGAGTGGATGGAATTAGTACCTTTATAAAAGAAATCTAGTCATTCGCCTGGAGGTTGCAGTGAGAAGATGGCTATTTATGAACCAGAAAGTGAGCTCTCACCAGACAACAAATCTGTGGAGAACCAGCCTTGATCTTGGAGTGCTCAGCCTCTAGATCTATGAGAAGAAATGTTTGTTGTTTGTAAGCCATCCCAGTTTATGGTATTTTTGTTATATCAGCCCAAATGGACCAAGGTAGACCCTGCTCAAGTACTGATTCTCCGTGAAGACTTCAGGAGTGTAGGCTAGGTGACCCACCCCCATCCTCTTGCCCCATCTGAAAGACCTGCAGGCTGGTCCTGTGTACAGTGAAATTTATTCTGGAGAGTATCCTCTTGTCACAGGCTGGGGTTTGCGCTGCCAGGAAAAGAGAGTGAGCGTCACAGGAGCTACCTTCAAGCTTGAGAGATGGGAATTGGGAGATAAACACTGCAGCTTCCTCCCCACTTCCTGTGGTGATTCTGAGATGTGTTCACGGCTCTTCCAGGGGCTCCTCAGGGAGGTGAGCCCCAGATGCTTATGGTGGTAATGTACTCTCTAGAGTACCAGCTCTGTTTTTCTGCCTTCTACTCCTTGTGCTTCCTGAGATCCCTTCCCCCCCAAATACACTACTTGGACTCACATCTTTGTTTCAGGATCTGCTTTTGGGGAAACAAACTCCCAGACAGCTTCCCTGATATTCCAAGTGCCAATAATGGGACTTCTCTGGTGCTCCAATGGTTGAGACTCTGTGCTTTCAGTGCAGGGGCATGGGTTTGAATCCCTGGTTGGGCAACTTAGATCCACATGGCACAGAGCTATCCA
>SJYA01001444.1:1695496-1726458 GCA_006410615.1 Neotragus moschatus
ATATATATATATATGTGTGTGTGTGTGTATGTATGTATGTATATGCTGTGCTTAGTTGCTCAGTTGTGTCTGACTCTTTGTGAACCCATAGACTATAGCCCACCAGGCTCCTCTCTCCATGGAATTTAGCAGGCAAGAATACTGGAGTGGGTTGCCATACCCTCCTCCAGGGGATCTTCCCAACCCAGGGATCGAACCCAGGTCTTCTGCATTACAGGCAGATTCTTTACCATCTGAGCCACTAGAGAAGTCCAAGAATACTGGAGTTGGTAGCCTATCCCTTCTCCAGGGGATCTTCCCAACCCAGGGATTGAACTGGGGTCTCCTGCATTACAGATGGATTCTTTACCAACTGAGCTACCAGCAAAGTTTATTTGCCTATATACATATAATTAATTATAATTATTCTTTATATATATAAAGAATATATATATATATTCTTTTCTATCATAGGTAATTATAAGATATTGGCTATAGTTCTGTGTGCTATACATAGATTCTTGTTGTTTGTAAAATTATGGGTTTTCAGGATTAAAATGAACATTTACAGTCAAAAGACTAAAAGATTTTGAAAAGGTAATGGATCTGTCTTCTTCCTTCCCAGAGTGTTCTTTCTGCCCTGCCTTGCAGCTCGGGAAGGAAGAGAAGGTGCAGAGAGGCAGAGGCATCTACTTTCCACAGAGGAAAACAAATTAAATTCCTACTTTTCAACAGTAAGCGAGTCACAGTCACTGAATCACAATTTTTTTTCAAGTCATGGTTCCCTAGACCTCTTTTTACCTCAAAACCTTCTGAAACCTCTAGACCAGAAGATATATCAAAGGCATACCATTCCATTGTTTTATTCCATTTTACTAAATTAAATTCATGTTTATCGAGCACTTATTATCAGTCAGGTGTTGTATTAAAAGTTGAGAAAACAAATCAATAAAATACAATGTTTATCCTCAAAGGACTCACTGTTAAGTGGGAAAACAGCAGAAAAAATGTTCAGTTGAGAGGCTAGTGTTGTAACTATTGTTTAGTTTCTAAGTCATGTCTGACTCTTTGCGATCCCATGGACTATAGCTCGCCAAGCTCCTCTGTCCATGGGATTCCCCAGGCAAAAATACTGGAGTGAGTTGCTATTCCCTTCTCTAGGGGATCTTCCTGATCCAGGGATGGAACTTGGGTCTCCTGCATTGACAGGTGGATTCTTTACCTCTGAGTCACCATGGAAGCCCAGTGTTACAGCAGGAGTAAATATAAAGGGTAGAGGAAACAGAGAAGGTGCCAGGCTGAGATGCTTCGTGAATGTGGGGCCTGTGGAGCCTCACAGGGGCCCATACTTGGTTTCTGCTGTCCAGTCTTGAAATTCTTAACAGTTTTTAATAGAGGAAACTGCATTTTTCATTTTGCTTTAGATGTTGCATATTACATAGCTGGTCTTCCTGACAGGGTTGTCTCAGGGCAGCCTGTTCCTTCCGTGCTATACTCCCCTCTTGCTCAAGGACTGTGGGATCACACACCTTCTGGAGATCCTTGCTGGGGGAGGGACTGAGGCATCTCTTCCTATAGGTGCCGGACATTCCTGGTACAGTGCCAAGCAAACCCCCCTCGTCCACCAGCTTGTTTGGCCCTGTTCTGGGGTATTCACAAAGGTGGATTTGCCATTGCCTTTCTGCAGGGGAGCGCTTCCCTGGTGGCTCAGTGGTGAAGAACACACTTGCCAATGCAGGAGACATAGGTTTGATTCCTGGGTTGGGAAGAGCTCCTAGAGAAGGAAATGGCAGCCTGCTCCAGTATTCTTGCCTTGGAAATGCTATGGACAGAAGGAGCCTGGTGGGCTACAGTCCAAGAGGTTGCCAAGAGTTAGACATGACTTAGTAAACAACAACAACTCTTTGAAGCTCACATTTTAGAGGGTGAAGACTATATATATTCACAAGCAACTGATGTGGCCAGTGCTAGAAGCAGGGCAGTTGTTGCTCTGGGAGGCCTTCCCAGAGAAGGATGTGCAGGGATCACGGTGTGCATGGAACATTTATGACCTTTGTGTGTGGTTTCCTTCTCCTGGTTCTCTTGGCAGAGTCATTTTCTTTCTCATGATTTTATTTTCATGAATGAGGGTCCAGAGAAAGGAAGATTTGGTAGTGCAGTTCTGACGACTCAGAAAGGCACAAAACTTGGACTTATTTGAGCAGAGGCCATCTACCTCTGAGACTTCATAGCAGGTTCTAGAAGCCGGCCCCCACCCCGCCCCCAGACTGTGTACCTGCAGCCAGACAAAGCCATCAACAGCTAACATATGGTCCTTCAACGTATTTTCTAATAACTTTTACCAGGGTAATCTTATCTTATCCATATCTTTTACCTCCTCACTTTATTAGGCGTAGAAGGATTTTTAAAAAGGAGTCATCTGGTGCTCTCAATTATAAAATATTTTCATTGATCATCCAAAGAAAGGATCTAGGGGAGATTGAGGTTTTTTTTCTTCCTCTCTGATAGAAGAATGATTAATAAATGTCTAGACTGGAAGGTGGCCCCCAATAGACAAACTGCTCTCTCTTGGTACTGTGCTCTGTATAGGCAGGGTTCCTGCCCCATCACTGTCTCCAGTGTACCCAGAACAATGCCAGACACCTGGTCAGGGCTCAATCAACAGCTGGGGTAAAAACGGAGTCAGAGTGAAAGCTCTCTGGAACGCGAGTTTCCAAAAGCAATTTTGAAAAGTATAATGGAGCTTCCACAGCTTAGGCTGCTGAAAATGAGCCAACTGTGGCAAGGTCTTGGTCCACTCAGGATTCTGGACTGTATCTACTTTTGAACACCATGGTTATGCCTCCTTAATGCTCAGTGATTGGATCAGTTAATTTGGGCTTTCCCTGAATTGGTGGGTTGCAAGTTGTTCACTTGCAGAGAGTCGCAGAAACCTGAAACTGAGCAGGACCCTATGGTAGGGGTCCCTGACTCCAAGGTTCTAGGCTGGTACTAGTCAGGGGCCTGTTAGGAACAGGGCCACACAGCAGGAGATGAGTGGCAGGCGAGTAAGTCTATGGAAAAATTGTCTTCCAAATACCAGTCCCTGGTGCCAAAATGATTGGGGGCCACTGCCCTTTGGGGCTGTCCAAGGGCAGACCCCACCCCACTATCCTCTGCCTTAGCTCCTCTCTGAAGTAACTACATAATAGTATCTTATGTATATTTCCAGAGATTTTTAGATGTTAACGACCACCACCAAATGGAAGAAACTGACTACTTGATGATCAGGAGCATTTAGCCCCCAGGCCTTCTGACGCCTAGTTCAGTTCAGTTCAGTTCAGTTGCTCAGTCGTGTCCGACTCTTTGCAACCCCATGAATCACAGCACGCCAGGCCTCCCTGTCCCTCACCAAATCCCAGAGTTCACTCAGACTCACTCCCATCGAGTCCGTGATGCCATCCAGCCATCTCATCCTCCATCGTCCCCTTCTCCTCCTGCCCCCAATCCCTCCCAGCATCAGAGTCTTTTCCAGTGAGTACTTCGCCAAAGTACTGGAGCTTCAGCTTTAGCATCATTCCTTCCAGAGAAATCCCAGGGTTGATTTCTTTCAGAATGGACTGGTTGGATCGCCTAATGATTGCTCATTTTACTTCAGGCAATCAGAGAACTGTGCACAAGTAGATTGCTTATCCTGTAGCCCGCCTCCCTCACCATGCCTTTCAAAATACTTTGCTGAAACCTTCTGGAGAGTTAGGGGTTTGAGGGGCAAGAAAGAAAGTGAAAGAAAGAAAGCGAAGTCACTCAGTTGTGTCTGACTCTTTGCAACCCTGTGGACTACAGTCCACAGGATTCTCTGTCCATGGGATTTCCCAGCAAGAATACTGGAGTGGGTTACCATTTCCTTCTTCAGGGGATCTTCCCGACCCAAGGATTGAACCCTGGTCTCCCGAATTGGAGGCAGATGCTTTAACCTCTGAGCCATCAGGGAGCCACCTGTTTTCCTTACATGGCCTGCAGTAAGCCTTTCTCTGTTCCAAACGTCAACATTTTGGTACTGTTTGGCCTCACTAGGCACAAGGATTTGGCCTTTGGGAACATGAGAAACAGAGGCCTAAGCCCCTTCCGAAAAGATTTCCCAGCTGAGCTGATTGGCTGTGGCATTAGTCCATGTAACCAAGTACCCTTTCCACGCAGAAGCAGCAGACCCAGAGTCACAGCCAAGCGCAAGCACACACGTCTTTCATGGAGCACTGCGGTCTCTCAGAGCCGAGTCTCACCTTGGAGGTTGATGATGCTCCGAAGTCACGAAGTCACGGGGAGCTAGAGCCCATCTCCACCGATAGCTGTCTGGCTTTTGGATTCCAGTCACATTCTTCACCAGCCGAAGGGAGTTCTCAAGGTGAAGAGGAGCTCCGAGGAGCTGAACTTCTGCCCTTTATTTCCTTATGAGAGGACGTAGGGCTTCTGATAAAATAACACCTAGCATGTTTTTTTTTACTTGATGAGGAGAGACAGAGAAAGCAAAACCAGGTAAAACAGGATACTTTTAAAATAGCTCTGTAGTTGAAAACCTGAGATCAAACTCCTGCCCTGGATGTCTTTCTCCTCCTTTGTGTGAGGAATAGCAACTCGCTCTTGACCAGATGACCACCACCACCACCACCATCATCATTATTAATATTATTATGCATCAGATTCGTGCAAAGGGACTTACTCTCATGTTTATGATTCTTTAAAGCGGAGATAATTCTTTGAAGTGAATTGACTTTTCATCTGGGAAGCATCTACTGAGCTCTGGTCCACTTAACTCAAACAGCCAAAACACAGGGCTCATTTTCACTCCTGAACTTGAGCACTTTTGTACACAACCTCTGCGTTTTAGCATTTAACACTTTGGTGAAAAGTAAAAGCCAGATACAGTTTTTGTGAAAACTTCTTAGCCTTTTTTTTTTTTTTTAATCCCTTTGGGAGGACTTTTGTAATATTGGTAGTCAAAATGAAGTTAAATTAGAAAAAAGAGAAAATAGCGTACCTGAAGAAAAGAAGGACTTGCGTTGGAAGCAAATATTGTCACCTGCACTGCGTGATCCTAATGCAGGCCCTTGGATTAGCTTATGCCNAATCCCTTTGGGAGGACTTTTGTAATATTGGTAGTCAAAATGAAGTTAAATTAGAAAAAAGAGAAAATAGCGTACCTGAAGAAAAGAAGGACTTGCGTTGGAAGCAAATATCGTCACCTGCACTGCGTGATCCTAATGCAGGCCCTTGGATTAGCTTAGGCCGTCTCCCCGTCCCCAGTGCATCCTCCACAGTGACGGGCTTGCAGAGGTGGGCATGTCTTCTCTCGCTTGAACTTGTTCATGGTTTTGAATTGCTTGCTACCCAGTGTCTGACACACAATAGACAGAAAGGAAACACAAGTTGAATTTGCTTGTTGAGATTCCCATTTACGATACTGTTAGGGCTCAGGGAAGGGGGAGAGAAAGAGAGATTTTTGACTGATTGCTATTAAAGTGGGTGCTTTCCCTGTGCTTGTTGAACTCCTCTGNCCCGTCCCCAGTGCATCCTCCACAGTGACGGGCTTGCAGAGGTGGGCATGTCTTCTCTCGCTTGAACTTGTTCATGGTTTTGAATTGCTTGCTACCCAGTGTCTGACACACAATAGACAGAAAGGAAACACAAGTTGAATTTGCTTGTTGAGATTCCCATTTACGATACTGTTAGGGCTCAGGGAAGGGGGAGAGAAAGAGAGATTTTTGACTGATTGCTATTAAAGTGGGTGCTTTCCCTGTGCTTGTTGAACTCCTCTGTGTGTAAATTTTCTGTATCCCTCATCTACTTTTCTGATATATGTGGGTATGCTTTTCTTTTTTGGTTTCAATACATATTGTTTAAACAGTTTCTGGTAAAGTGTGATGGGCCAGTTCTTGGCTCTCTTGGCCATGAATACGCATGTGTACACACACACACACACACACACACACACTCACACACCACTCTTCTGTGACCTCTGCTGTGGGCCATCATTTGGTAAATTGCGCTTAAGCTTCTTCACCAAAGAAGTCCTAGACTCATATTCTTTTCTTTAAAACCTTGCTTTTCTCCCTGTTCCAGACCTGAAGTGCACATAGGTGGTACTAACATTGTCTAGGCATTTAAGTCTCACCAATGAAGTCTTTTCATTTTTTATTTTATTTTTAAAATTTATTTTATTGAAATATAGTTGATTTACATATGTTAATTTCTGCTGTACTGCAGAGTGATTCAGTTATGCACACACACACACATATATACACACATGCTTTCATATTCTTTTCCATTATGGTTTATCACAGGATATTGAATATAGACTTCCTATGCTATACAGTAGGACCTTGTTGTTTATCCATCCTATATATAATAGTTTGCATCTGCTAATCCCAAACTCCCCATCCAACCATTCCCCATCCCTCTCTGTCAACCACAAGTCTATTTTCTATTGCCAATGTAGTCTTAAGGACAGTGTTTAAATAAATTCCTTCACGGGGGAGGCCTAAGCTGTGTTCTGGAATAAGCACTCTTCCATCTGTTGGGAATCCTTTCCAGGGTCCTTGCACTGCCCATTGCCCCTGTCTGCAGCCTGCTCCATTTCTCTTTAGCTCTGCCAGCAGCTGGGAATGAAGGCATGGGAAAGGGACGGATGTGCAGTGAATGCATTAAGGAGCACTTCCTGCGCTCTTGTCACTGGGCAACTTGTGCGAAAGACATATCCCTTCCTGCACCCCTTCCTCCGCTGCTGAACCTGGCCAAGTTGGGTGGTTGAACCATAGAGACAACACAGGCTTCAGTTCTGAAAAAAAAAATATGAGTCCATAAANGCATGGGGTGGGGTAAGTGTGGGGCTTGGCGCTTCTTCACATCACCTCTTTCCGACTGTTTCGCCTAAGACAGGGCAGAGGCATTTGAATCAAGACCTGACTCCTGTGTTTTCCACTTTTTGCTACCTCATCTCTTCCCTGAGGTAATTAATACCGCAAGAAGAAGAGTAGGAATAATAAGAAAATAATATTAGGAAAAAAATTGCGACTAGTAATTCAGTATATGAAGCAAATTTGGTGATGGGAGCATATCCTGCTATTTCACTTAAAATTGTGTTTTTGTTATTTTCCTGTCTCATTAAATATTTTTCTAAAACATGATTTTTTAATGGCTACTTTATTTATTTAACTACTTTTCCATTGTTAGGATTCATTGCGTCATAGTCTGTTAAGGCTCCTTTAACAAAATACCATAGAAAGGTGCCCTATAAATAGCAGAAGTGTATTGCTCACAGTTCTGGAGGCTGGAAGTCTGAAGTAAGGGTGCCAGTATGGTTGGGGAAGAGCCTTCTTCTGGGTTTCAAACTTCACTTTGTATCCTGACCTGGTGGATGGAGGCCAGGGATCTCTCTGAAGCCTNTTTAACAAAATACCATAGAAAGGTGCCCTATAAATAGCAGAAGTGTATTGCTCACAGTTCTGGAGGCTGGAAGTCTGAAGTAAGGGTGCCAGTATGGTTGGGGAAGAGCCTTCTTCTGGGTTTCAAACTTCACTTTGTATCCTGACCTGGTGGATGGAGGCCAGGGATCTCTCTGAAGCCTCTTGTATAAGAGCACTAATCTTATTCATGAGGGTTCCACCTTCATGACCTATTCACTTCCCAAAGGTCTACCTACTAATATTATAGGGTTAGGATTTCAGCTTATGAAGTTTAGGGAGAAACAACATTCAGATGATAGTACTTTTTTTCCCAAATTCAAGTAACTTAGTGATGGAAAACATTGCATGTAAGACTTTGGCTATACTTCTCTTTATATCCTTAACGTGGATTCCTAAAGAGGAATTACAGAGTCAAAGCACATGAACATTTGAAGGACTCTTGATGACTGTGTCCAAATTGCCGTCTAGCTATGTGGCTTCAAACCCTCCAAACCACAGCACCTATTTATTCACACTGTCAGCAGCCTTATTATACTGAGTGTCATCAGTTCTTAGAATCATCTCCGTTTGTAGTTTTGATCTTTCTGTGTAGTGGAATGTCTTTATCTGTAGTGAGGTTGATATTCAAAAAGTATTGGGAAGCTCTCTGGAGAAGTGTGGGTTTGGGTTTGTAAGAGAAGAGGGGAAGCACTTGATAGACTTGGAAAGGGATTTCCATGGTGCCCAGGAAGGCAGGTGAGAATGTGGGGTGAGAAGCAGGAAGGATGGGGTAGAGTCAGGACATCCAGGTGCCACCTAGACCTTCAATTACTTGTTAATCTCAGTGTGGTCACACTCTTATTTTGCAGCCACAATATGAAAACAAAAAACAAAAAAACCTCTTTCTTTTTTTTTCTAAGTAAATGAGAAGACAGGAAAACTCTGAGGCTGACATACAGCACATTCCAAGTGGGACCCATTTGCTGGCTAAGCAGTAGATCAGCACAAATTATGAGCATTTAGACACGTGTTAACCCACTAATTGAGGGTAGAGGGACACTAGAGGATGCGTTCTCCCTAGATGCCCTTGATCTTTCCCCTCCTGACTCCTGAAACACCAATTAACACTCTCAGTCAATACTGGAAAACATATGGTGAGGATAAACACCACCCCATAAAGAATCTCACCCCTGCTTGTCACAGGACATTAACTGACCCAAACTGGCAACCCTAAGGGGAGGCAACAGCAAACTGTAATGGAAAAGTTACTATCTTCCTATTTAACTTTGTATTTGAGTCTAAAACCACATAGGAAAGGTGTGTGTGTTGTGTGTGTGTGTGTGTGTGTTGGGTCTTTGTATTATTGATTTGGTATAAGAGCTGCCTAACAGCATGGTGACCCACTCCAGTATTCTTGCCTGGAAAATCCCATGGATAGAGGAGCCTGGTAGGCTACAGTCCATGGGGTCACAAAGAGTCGGACATGACTGAGTGACTTCACTTTCACTAACAGCAAAGGTGGAGAGAGGAGTGAGTACATGGTGTATTTTGAGAGTCATCCAGATAATTTCCTAAGTGAAGTCTGCATCATCTCCCTGTGTCAAGTGGTGCCCCTTCCCCCAGGAGTACCTGTGTCATGGGAAGACTTGAGGAGTCGCTTAGCGTGGATACATTCACCCTTCTCACCCTTTCCTCAAAGGAGAAGCTGCCTTAGAGGAAGGGTGCTCTCATGACCTCCCTGGGATGGATGGCAGCACTGGCCCTTTGGTTGGGGGCTCTCTGTAGACAGTGTTCTCTAGTGTGGGCCTTCCATTTTCCATCCCAAACCACTGGTTCCCAAGAATTGGGAACTTTGCTCCCCTGTTCTGCCTGCCTGTGATGGACAGAATGATGGCTGTAAAGCTGTCCATATCCAGAGCCCTGGAACCCATCAATGTGTTAGGTTACGTGGCAAAGACAATTAAGGTTGCAGGTAGAATTAAGTTTGCTAATTAGCCGACCTTGACTTGGGAAGAGTACACTGAGTGAGCTAGACTCAATATAATCACAAGAGCTCTTGCTAGTGGAAGAGGAAGACAGAGGAGAGAGGACCAGGGTAAAGGAAGAGTGAGAAGGGGTTGGACCGATGTTGGCTTTGAAGATGCAGAAGTAGGACCATGAGCCAAGGATGCAGATGGCTTCTGGGAGCTGGGAGAAGCAAAAAAAAAAAAAAAGGATTATCCCTTAGATTCTCAATAAAGAATGTACCCCAGTGATACCTTAGCCTTGTGAGACCCATTTTAAATCTCTGAGATCCAGAACCTTAAGATAATAAATTTGCGGTAGTTGTTACAGGAGCAACAAGAAATGAATACAATGTCCAAGATGTACATTCATAACCTGGGACCCTAGTAGGGATATTGACTGAGTCCCCAATGCCACAGCCCTTCTAAGGTTGTCCTGAGTCTTGTGGCTGGTACATGTTGACTGTTTGGTAGAAGCTTAATGTCCAAGAATGGGATACCTGGGAAAATACTGCAGAGTATTTCTAAACTGTGCAGACTGGGTTAGTGAAGAGATGGGAAAGATACAAGGTGATACTTTGAGACCTGAAGCATTTTTCAACTCGTCAGTAGTACTTCTGTGGTTCCTGTTTTGAGTCATTTGAATCTACTGTACACTTGAAATCCTCCTTGCGTTCCCTTCAGCCTAGGCAGTTACTCCAGAAGGTCCATGATATTCAGAACATGAAGAATCATGAAAAGAAGGTTTTTGTCTTCAAAGCAGTGGGCTGATTAGAAATGTGTATTCATTATTCAATGTACATTAACTTAAAGATTTTGGTATAGAAGCTGGCAGGAGGATACATATCTCCTGCTCAGGAAAGGAAAGTGTGTGAGAATGTCCACCTCAAGGACATGGGATCTACCCTTGAAATACTTATCCCCTAGTCAAGGAACTGAGACAGATTGAAAAAAAAAACACACACCTTGACTCCCAATATAAAGGAGATTGTGATGACTCCCCGAGAAAGGTGTCAGCAAGGGGCGATGTATGTTCAGATGGTCAAAGACAAAATAGGTATGTGGGGACACTGGAACCAGTCTTTAAAGTGGGACAGATAGTTTATTGCAAAGGTTCATCTGACTCTGAAAGAAATTGAGTATTCAGGGCCAGTTTGGTTTGAGACACAAAAGTCTCAGTGCAGCCACAGGAACAAACCAGCATTTACCCTGAGCGCCAGAAGAGTTAAGCGCATTTTTAAAATGGGTTTACTTTTTTTCAGGTTTCATGATAATGATGCATGTGTATAATAGCAGAGTACTGTTCTTGAACAAAAGATCGGGACTTTAAATCTAGACGGTCAGAGTGTAACAGTGTCCTAAGGATGCAGACCGTAGGAGGGCAAGTCCAGAGCACTCACAATTGAGTTGCTTTGTTGTCTAAGCTCGAGTAATGAGCCAAGCAAGTATCTGTGAGTCATCCTCCTTCTGTTTCCAAAACAGACTCACTGACCTGATTTAAGAGGCATTAAAAGGGACAAAGTTGACATTTGCAAATATATTTAACTTATTTGTCTTGCAGGCAGAGAACATGTTGGGACAACTTTCAACTGCATTATGTGTGGTCCAGGAGCTTTGATCTCTTTATGCTTGCTTTATGTTGCAAAAAAGCTTTGAAGTATTCTGCAGTAATGAATATAGTAGACGCTTGTTGTAATGGGTTGCTATGAAATTGATTTGACTCTACCAAGGGTCAACTCCTGTCTCCGGATGAATCCCTCACATGCCGTAAAAGCCTTTTGCCTCCCAGTAACCCAAAAGAAGAATGTTAGTCATACTTCCTCTTCTCAGCTCACGGTGTGGGGGAAGTTTCTCCTTCAGGTCTTTGATTACATAGGGTATCTGTGCCAGAATGGCTGTCACATTGGCCATCACAAGTGGAGGTGACGTGATTCCCATGAATCCACCTCTAGGTGATTATTTTTTCAGTTGTAAATGAGCTTTGTGAGCAAAGCTGGTGATTTTGACATGAAGCTTTTGCTTATGACCATTCCATTGATCAGGGAAACTAAAGCAAAACCTAAAAATAACAGTCTCTTGGATTTGTATTATCCATGGATCATAGATGAGTTTAGTTTGATTTTACTTGCCCCTTCAGAGCACATAAAAAATAAACCTTGTGTTTGATCAGCTGAGCAACCCTTTCTGAGCTCTTTGCCCTGGCTTTCCAACTTGGATCAAAGAATTGGGAGCTCTGAGGTCCCACCTTTGCTGGGCCCTGGGACTTGGAACCAAGAGTNTAGGAGGGCAAGTCCAGAGCACTCACAATTGAGTTGCTTTGTTGTCTAAGCTCGAGTAATGAGCCAAGCAAGTATCTGTGAGTCATCCTCCTTCTGTTTCCAAAACAGACTCACTGACCTGATTTAAGAGGCATTAAAAGGGACAAAGTTGACATTTGCAAATATATTTAACTTATTTGTCTTGCAGGCAGAGAACATGTTGGGACAACTTTCAACTGCATTATGTGTGGTCCAGGAGCTTTGATCTCTTTATGCTTGCTTTATGTTGCAAAAAAGCTTTGAAGTATTCTGCAGTAATGAATATAGTAGACGCTTGTTGTAATGGGTTGCTATGAAATTGATTTGACTCTACCAAGGGTCAACTCCTGTCTCCGGATGAATCCCTCACATGCCGTAAAAGCCTTTTGCCTCCCAGTAACCCAAAAGAAGAATGTTAGTCATACTTCCTCTTCTCAGCTCACGGTGTGGGGGAAGTTTCTCCTTCAGGTCTTTGATTACATAGGGTATCTGTGCCAGAATGGCTGTCACATTGGCCATCACAAGTGGAGGTGACGTGATTCCCATGAATCCACCTCTAGGTGATTATTTTTTCAGTTGTAAATGAGCTTTGTGAGCAAAGCTGGTGATTTTGACATGAAGCTTTTGCTTATGACCATTCCATTGATCAGGGAAACTAAAGCAAAACCTAAAAATAACAGTCTCTTGGATTTGTATTATCCATGGATCATAGATGAGTTTAGTTTGATTTTACTTGCCCCTTCAGAGCACATAAAAAATAAACCTTGTGTTTGATCAGCTGAGCAACCCTTTCTGAGCTCTTTGCCCTGGCTTTCCAACTTGGATCAAAGAATTGGGAGCTCTGAGGTCCCACCTTTGCTGGGCCCTGGGACTCGGAACCAAGAGTTCCTGAAGGGGGTGGCATACACTTGTACTCGTTGCTGTGACTCCTCTGCCATTCTTCAGGTGATGGAAAAGTCTGGAGAATGTGTTCTTGTGTGCTTCTGCTAAGCAGCAAGAATTTTCCTTCTTTCCTGCCTCCTACTGCATCCTGGCCCCTTGATGTCCTCAAGCTTCTGGCTCCATGGCATTGCCTGCTCAGAAGTAGAGAGGGATATCTGGGAACTGAGCCCTCGTGGGTCAGGTTCCCGTCCCTGTCTGCACTGAGATGGCTTGATGTGGCCATCTGCATTGGTTTTGCCAAACCCTTGTGAGACCTCTTGAGAAACACTTATCCAGTGGGATGGGTCATATATGCCTACTGGATTTTACATCTTCTGAGTGAGGCTAATTCTCTACAGATGGTGCTATGTTGAGAGGAGGGTAGGGGGCCAAGTGATGGGCCTTGGTAACAAGTGTCTCCCCTGTGGTGGGGGGCGGGATGTGTTTTTATGATTTAGGGAGTATGCTTATAGACGTGAATGGTGAAGATTAGAATTCCAACAATGAGACACTGGTCTCCAAGAAACTCCAAATTATCTCCTCTCACTGGATTGACTTTCAATTCAGGAAGATCAGTTTGTGGCCTGAAATCCATTCACAGCACTCATTTAATGAGAAAAATAGTGACCTGGGATGGGGAGGCCTGTTTCAAGCACAAATAGCTATTATTACAATTTCAGATAACCCAGTCTAACAGAAGGCCATGTGATTGAAAGGACAGATGATAAAATCTAAATGTGAGCAGAGCCTGAGAATGCCCTCTTTCTTCTAGTGCTGACTGTCTAGTTGTGTTTGTTATCTAACCCTGTAATTAGGATGGCATTCAGAAAATAGGAGGAAAGTTGGTATTCTTTTCATAACCCCCAAATCTTTGCATTGCTGCATGAAACTTTTGGCTTCAGCTTTTCCCTGTTCATTAACCATGCCAAAATTTTTAATCTAACACCACTGTTAAAGAGTGGCAGGCTTCCAGGGAAATATATCAGCCAGGCTTATTAATTTCATGCCAAGTGCTGGAGGCGTGAATGTAGAGAACGCTGTTTGACTTTGGATAATAGGAATCAGGCAGCTTAAAGGCAGGGGATAAAGATCAGGAGCCCTGTGTCTCAGGAGGAGGAGCAGGTGCAGGCTTCAAGCAAGGCCTTCAGGCCCAAAGGGGCAGCCCATGCTTAAAACAATCTGCAGTGCATTTTTTTTTTTTTAATTTGGCGTGTGCCTCTCACAGCTTAACAGACCGCTGCTCCACAAAGAGGGGTAAACAGAGAAAGGGAAATTAAAAAGGGAAGTCCCAAGGTAGACAAAAACAAATTAGGGCAAACAAATTACACAGAGTCAACAAATAAACAAGGGAACATCTGTGAATATATTTCTTGGATTTTCTGATTCTAAATGCAACCTGAGAAATGGTAGCAGGAGGTGAGAAGTTTAATCTAGAGCAAAGTCCTTTTTGGAGGGAATGAGTGAGCCGATCACAAAAAGAGGAAGAGGTAACTGGGAGTCTGATTCCTGACAGGATAGTAGGTTGGAGACTCTCGGGGAGAGGGGGAACAAGCAGGCTAAAGCAGTAACCTTGGGGTGAGCTGGTGTTCTACCTCCCTGCTGACTCTCTGTCTCCCTTGGAGGGTGGTTGATAACTGTAGTTTCTGCCAAACTCCACATAGGAAAGCGCTGTAGGAACAAGGAGGTTGAAGTCCACTCACATCAGCAAGACAAAATAAAGCAAGCCCAATAGCAGATATGTGTTCCCCTAATCTATTTCCCACATCTATTCCAAGGGGCACACTTACTTTGTGTGTGTGTGCATGCTCAGTCACTCAGTTGTCTCTGACTCTTTGTGACCCGTTGACTGTAGCTGGCCACGCTCTTCTGTCCATGGGATTCTTCAGGCAAGAATACTGGAGTGAGTTGCCATGCCCTCCTCCAGGGGATCTTCGTAACCCAGGGATCAAGCCAGAGTCTCCCACATCTCCTGCATTGATAGGTGGATTCTTTACTACCGAGCCACACTTACCTTTACCAACCTTTAGACACTTGCTAGGTGTTAGCTGGATATTGGGATGTATTTGAGCTGCTCCTTCTGGCAGTTTCAATCAGTTCAGTTCGGTTGCTCAGTAGTGTCCAACTCTTTGCGACCCCATGGACTGCAGCATTCCAGGCCTCCATGCCCATCACCAGCTCCCAGAGTTTACTCAAACTCATGTCCATTGAGCTGGTGATGCCATCCAACCATCTCATCCTCTGTCGTCCCTTTCTCCTTCTGCCCTCAATCTTTTCCAGCATCAGGGTCTTTTCAAATGAGTCAGTTCTTCGCATCAGGTGGCCAAAACATTGGGAGTTTCAGCTTCAGCACCAGTCCTTCCAATGAATATTCAGGACTGATTTCCTTTCGGATGGATTGGTTGAATCTCCTTGCAGTCCGAGGGACTCTCAAGAATCTTCTCCAACACCACAGTTCAAAAGCATCAGTTCTTCATGGCTCAGCTTTCTTTATCAGAGAAGGCAATGGCACCCCACTCCAGTACTCTTGCCTGGAAAATCCCATGGATGGAGGAGCCTGGTGGGCTGCAGTCCATGGGGTTGTGAAGAGTCAGACATGACTGAGCGACTTCACTTTCACTTTTCAGTTTCATGCCCTGGAGAAGGAAATGGCAACCCACTCCAATGTTCTTGCCTGGAGAATCCCAGGGATGGGGGAGCCTGGT
Source organism: Neotragus moschatus (assembly GCA_006410615.1). NCBI lineage: Eukaryota > Metazoa > Chordata > Mammalia > Artiodactyla > Bovidae > Neotragus > Neotragus moschatus. The sequence goes on from SJYA01001444.1 coordinate 1,710,817, forward strand.
GGGCTGCCGTCCATGGGTTGCATAGGGTCGGACATGACAGAGGCAACTTAGCAGCAGCAGCAGCAGCTTTCTTTATAGTCCAACTCTCATATCCATACATGACTACTGGAAAAACCATAGCTTTGACTAGATGGACCTTTGTTGGTAAAGGAATGTCTCTGCAGTTTAATGTGCTGTCTAGGTTGGTCATAGCTTTTCTTCCAAGGAGTAAGAGTCTTTTAATTTCAAGGCTGCAGTCACGATCTGCAGTGGTTTTGGAGACTCTCGGGAGAGGAGGAACAAGCAGGCTAAAGCAGTTATTTTTGATAACTGTAGTTTCTGCCGAACTTCACATAGGAAAGGGCTGTAGGAACAAGGAGGTTGAAGTCCACTTACATCAGCAAGACAAAATAAAGCAAGCCCTATAGCAGACATATCTGCTATAGGGCTATTGTCTGCTATAAAGTCTGACACTGTTTCCACTGTTTCCCCATCTTTTTGCCATGAAGTGATGGAACCAGATGCCATGATCTTAGTTTCCTGAATGTTGAGTTTTAAGCCAACTTTTTCACTCTCCTCTTTCATTTTCATCAAGAAGCTCTTCAATTCTTCTTTGCTTTCTGCCATAAGGGTGGTGTCATCTGCATATCTGAGGTTATTGATATTTCTTCCGGCAATCTGATGCCAGCTTGTGTTTTATCCAGCCCAGCATTTCTCATGATGTACTCTGTATATAAGTTAAATAAGCAGGGTGACAATATACAGTCTTGACATACTCCTTTCCCAATTGGGAACCAGTCTATTGTTCCACGTCCAGTTCTAACTGTTGCTTCCTGACCTGCATACAGATTTCTCAAGAGGCAGTTTGGTGGGTCCCAACACAATTTTCCTTTTATCCCAAGACTGGTGAGATGGGCTCAAGGTTATAATGGAAGTTCAGCATATTGCATGCTGTTAACCAGTGGAAACAGCATTACTGAATTTATAGACTTATATGTCTTCATCTAAAAAATAGGAATTGGTTTACACCATCAACCATGGATCTTCTCATTGTGAATAACAGATAGTTATAATACAGGAGTCAAGAAGTGATAAATATTTGATTTATTCATTGCATAAACTCCAATGATACTGATATAGTTTCTAAAACTTCTCCATTTGGAGTTTTTAAGCTTTGTGAAGCATGTGGTTGTTTAGGATCTGAACTACTCTTTTTTAACCTTGTGTGTGTTGTGTGTTAAGTTGCTTCAGTTGTGTCTGACTCTTTGTGACCCCACTGATTGTAGCCTGCCAGGCTCTTCTGTCCATGAGATTCTCCAGGCAAGAATACTGGAGTGGGTAGCCATTTCCTTCTCCAATGCATGAAAATGAAAAGTGAAAGTGAAGTTGCTCAGTCGTGCCCGACTCTAGAAATATACAATAAGGTGGCAAATTTTTTGGTAAATGCAAGAAGGAAATGAGTGCCCAATTCACCCTTTCTTCCCCACTTATATAGTTTTGCTTTACTGCTTATTCATAAATGGGACAAAATAGGTGTGAGCTGTGTGTTAAAAGAGTTATACCAGTATGGTCCATTTGCAGACATAAGAACGGTATCACTATCTTAGAAACAGTCTCATAGTTAGGATTTGGTCTATAGTAGGAGTAACAGTAAGCAGAAAATTAACACTAGTCAATAACTCATTTGACAGGTACTGGGGACACCCAGGTACTTGCCCTAGCTGAGGTGGGCATGTTATGTGACCTTTGTTGAAATATTTGATTTCTGTGCTATAAAATGGACATCGTCATATTTCTTTCTTCTTAGTCTTTCAAGAAAAGGTAAGAAGCCCAGCCAGTCTCTATGAGATACTTTCAATTCTGGGCAGAAATTGGCTATAAAAATGCCAGCCTCCATTTATTATTAATTCTCAAGTCACAGGGCTGCATGGGGCCTTATGAGGTCAACCTATTCTCACCCAGCTTGTGGTGCTTGTTATTGGGAATCTTGGGGAAGCGTGATGATGGATTATTCCAAATTCCCTTGTGTCAAGGTATTAAGATGAGGTACCCAATTACTATCAAAGCCCCACTAAAAACTCATCGTAGGATGCAAGAAATCAATATCATCAAATATTTATTGGGTGTCTATTGGGTGCTTTGTGTTTCATTTGTAACTATTTGCTGTGATATAGAGCTCAGGTCCACAGGCTCTTATTGCTTATTTAGTAATTTTTCTCCCCATTGAGGTTTTTGGTTATTTTTGATCTTCAGATTTTTTTTTATAAGCTGAATATATTTCTCTGGAAAGAATTTGTAAGAAGTCCAGGTTTAATGCCAGTTCTAGAGAGAAGGCCTGGAAAAAACTGCGGCTTTATAGAAAAAAAAATCACTTGAAAGGCTACTGCTACAGTGAACTTGAAAGGATAAACAGAATATGGTTTGTAATATTGTCACAGCATTACTTACATGAGAAAACCAATTCTGAATTAAACTGCAGTATTTGTTGTCCTATAAATCTTATGGAAAATTATTTCACTCTAACAGGCATGTTTCATTTTATTGTGCTTTGCCCTATCAAGGTTCACAGATACTGTTTCTTTTACAGATTGAAGGTTTGTGGCCACCCTGCATTGTTAGAGGGTGTATATAATTTTTTTTAGCAGTAAAGTATTAAAAAAAAATTAAGCTGTGCACATTTTAAAAATCATAGCTCAGTCGATAAAGAATCTGCCTGCAATGCAGGAGACCCGGGTTCGATTGCTGGGTTGGGAAGATCCCTTGGAGAAGGAAATGACCACCCATTCCAGTATTCTTGCCTAGAAAATCCCATGGACAGAGGAGCCTGGTGGGCTACAGTCCATGGGGTTGCAAGAGTTGGACACGACTTAGTGACTAAACCACCAATGTTATTGCACACAGTAGACTACAGTATAGTGTAAACATAACCTAAAAAATTTTGTTCATTTATTTGACTGTACTGGGTCTTAGCTGTGGCATGTGAGTTCTTAGTTGTAGCATGGGGGATCTATTTCCTGAACCAGGGATCAAACCTGGGCCTCCTGCTTTGGGAGCTTGGAGTCTGAGCCACTGGACCACCAGGGAAGTCCCACACAACTTTTCTACGCACTGGGAACCACCCTTCCCCACCAAAAAAGAATTTTTTGTGATCCACTTTATTGTGATATTTGCTTTATTGTTATGGTCTGGAATAGAACTAGCATTATCTCTCAGATTTGCCTGTAATTATATTTTTGAAAACATATTTGAGTAGTCTTAATGCAATCTATTTACTTGGCTTGATAAAGTATCCAAACCAGCACTTAGTACCAGCTACATACATTCCATATCCCTTTTGGTTACCAGAGGTTATGGAGAGTAGCAGGCTTAATATGAATCACGGTGTACTTGAGGGGAGTCTACTTCCTAGGATTTTAAAGCACTTCAGTGATTTTGGCAGTCAGCATGTTAGTGCAGATTTTATCTAATTTCTCGGGATACCTATGTACCTGGGAACTGAAGTTATTTTCTTCCGTTACTCCGTTTTAAGTTTACAAATTAGAGCTAGAGGGAACTAGTAACAGTCCTTTGTTAATGTGTGGAAGTACTTTGAAATCCTTGGAAGAATAGTGCTGTGGAAATTCAAGGTAGTTATTAGTCTAATTAGCCAAATAATTTAATGAATCCAATTAGTTCTTAACTTTGTATTGCTTATAGCCTATTAAAAAGTAATTACCACTTGTGCTTTCGATTAAGATGGAGTAGCTAGTGTCAGACTAACCTTTCTGCTATGTGCAACTATGAAACAGATGTTTGAAGGCAACAAAGGGAAATCAAGGCAGGCAGGACTTGACAGATCAAAGTTCCAATGAGAAGAAAAATGCACTGAAGCAAGTCTTACATTCATTATCAATTTTTCTGTATGGAACACTGCCAATTATAGCTCAGGGCACAAAGTCTAGACAAAAACCTTGTAGCAAGTGGGTTCATTAGGCTGGGAGTCAAATACTGGTGTTCAAGATTGCTAAGGCAGCCAAGACTTGAGGAGTGAGATCTTAGAGGAAAGAGTACTATAGGATATTGATCCCAGTATCCTGCCTGTAGTTTTTCCTCGAGTCATTTGTCACATCCTAAGAAGTACATGCTTGGAATGAGATGCTGATAAAATAAGCAGAAAGTAGATGCAAGAGTCTAAAAAGCTAAGCAGAGAAAGTGATGTCACAGTGTTAAGGGGACTTAAATTGGAATTCAGGAAGGTGTGGGGGGGGGGCGGAGCTGGTAATGAGCTGTAGCTTTCACTTGGGACTCCTGGAGGACCAAGCACTGGGACAAGGGGAAACCAGAAATAGACTCACCTTACCTGGATCAGAATGATCTCTCAGTTCTCTGTCTTCCAGGAAAAAAAAAAAATTCTCTATGGAGTTATACACAGACAGGATTTCTCACACATTAAAATATGAGTTATCAGGCATATTAGGAAACAGGATCAAAGTACTGAAAACAAAACAAAATAAAAAACAAACAAAAACCCCAAACAACAACAAACAAGAAAAAAAGAAAACCCAAGGAAAATCTGTAGAAAAGGCAGACTTACAGGTGATTCAGATATTGCAATTCTCAGACACAGGCATAGTTTAAAACAACTGTGATTAATGTGCGTAATAAAATAGAAGAAACAATGGAAAATTTCACCAGAGAACCAGAACCTATATAAAAGAATCAAATAGGAGTTTTATAACTGCAGTTACAATAACTTAATTTAATAACTCAAAGATGAGTTTAATAGCAGATTAGAATTCATATTAAAGAGGATTATTGAACTGGAAGACAGGTTAGTAGAAAATATCCAGATTGATGTATAGAGGGACAAAATATGCAATATAAGATATATATATAGAAATGATGAAAAGCTAATGTATGTACCTAAATGTATGTATATATGTATCTAAATGTATGTACCTGAAGTCCTAGAAAACAAAAAGAGAGAAAGTGGGTCTGAAGTAATGTTTGACAATATGTTGGTTGTTAGCGTTGAAACATGTATATTATCATCTGTGAAACAGATCGCCAGTCCAGGTTCGATGCATGAGATAGAGTGCTCAGGGCTGGTGCACCGGGATGACCCTGAGGAATGGGATGGGGAGGCAGGTGGGAAGGGGGTTCAGGATAGGGAACACATGTACACCTATGGTTGACTCATGTAAATGTATGGCAAAAACCACCACAATGTTGTAAAGTAATTAGCCTCCAATTAAAATAAATAGAAAAAATATATATTGGTTGACATTTTTTATAAATCCATGTGACATCAAACCACAGATATGAAGTTCAATGTATTATAATTAGGATAAATGCAAAGAAAACCATACTTAGATGTATCATAATAAACTAAAGAAAAGACGAAATCAAAAATAAAAATTTATAAAGGAGTCAGAAAGAAAAGAAACATGCCCAGGAACAAAAATATGAGTAACACCTGACTTTCGTGAGAACTAAGATAAGCTAGATAAAAATAGAATGACATCTGTTAAATGGCAGAAGAAAGTGACTGTCAACCTCGAATTTTCTACCAAGAAAATGTTGTTTAAAATGAAGGTAAAATAAAAAATGACATTTTGAGATAAACAGAAGCTGATGAAATTAATCTCTAGAATATGAACACCAAAAGGAATAGTAAAGAGAATTCTTCAGGCAAAAAAAAAAATGATCCCACATGGATATTAATTAAATTAATATCAGATAAAGTAGATTGTAAGGCAAGAAGTCACACTATAGAACAGGGTTTGGTTACTCAGTTCTTCAGCACTACTTAACTTTGGACTAGGTAATTCTTTGTTGGAGGCAGGGGAGGGCTGTCCTGTGCACTGTAGGATGCTTATCAGCAAGCATCCCTGGTTCCTACTCATTAGACATCAATAGCACCCACCACCCCAAATTGTGGCAACCAAAGTTATCTCTGCTGCTGCTGCTGCTAAGTCGCTTCAGTTGTGTCCGACTCTGTGTGACCCCATAGACGGCAGCCCACGAGGCTCCCCCGTCCCTGGGATTCCCTAGGCAAGAACGCTGGAGTGGGTTGCCATTTCATTCTCCAGTGCATGAAAGTGAAAAGTGAAAATGAAGACGCTCAGTCATATCCGACTCTTAGCGACCTACCAGGCTACTCTGTCCATGGGACTTTCCAGGCAAGAGTACTGGAGTGGGTTGCCACTGCTTTCTCCGAAAGTTATCTCTAGACCTTACCAAATGCCCTCAGCTGAGAACTACTGTTACAAATAAAAAGATGTTTCATAATGTTAAAAAAGCCAACTTAAAAGGGAAATAAAAACAATAAAAAAGTTAAGCTTTACTTTTCTTCCAAGATAAGCATTAAAGTTATAAATTTTTCTCTAAGCTCTGTTTTACCTAGGTTTTATTATGAATATTTCTGATTCATGGATTAATTAGTATTATATTGCTTAACTTCCAAACATTTGGTGATTTATAATTATTTTTCTGCTATTGATTTTCAGACAAAATTTAGGTAAGCACATAAAAAATGTGAACAGCATGATCCACAAAATTTACCTCACTTCATATACAGACTATTGTATGGAATGCCTGCAGGTATATGCTTTCTTTTCAAGTGAATGTGGAATATTTATCAAAGCAGAACATATGCTGGGTCATAAAATATGTCTCAAAAAATCTGAAAAAACCAAAATCATACAGAGTATATTCTCTGATCATAGTGGAATTAAGCAGAAATTTTAACAGAGTGAAGGGGAAAAAAAGAGATCACCTCAATGAATTAAGAAACCACATTTGATAAAATTCAATACCAACTTATAAAAAAGTCCTTAGCAAGCCAGGATTAAAAAGTAACCTTTTTAATTACAGAAGGAATCAAAGTTCCTTCCCTGCCAGATCAACAGCAAACTTTATTCTTAATGATTAAATAGTGAAAGTATTTGCCCTGATATCAGGAATGAGACAAGGATGTCTGTTACCACTACTTTTAATCATTATTATATTGAGATTTTTAGCCAGTGCAATGAGATAAGACAATGAAACAACATATGTAAGTATTATACAGCAAGAAATAAAAGTTTTTATTTGCAGATGATATGATTGTGTATACAGAGGTTCCAAAATATTTACAAATGAACTATTAGAAGGAATAATGGTTAGTTTAGTCAGGCTATTGTATATAATAAAGTCAGCATACGAATATCAATTGTATTTACTTATATCAGCCACACCAAATTATAAAGTAAAGTTTTAAAAAGATGCCATTTATACTAGCATCAAATATATTAAATGGCAACCCACTCTAGTATTCTTGCCTAGAGAATCCTGTGGACAGAGGAGCCTGGTGGGCTGCTGTCCATAGGGTCGCATAGAGTTGAACACAACTGAAGTGGTTTAGCATGCATGCATGCGTTGGAGAGGGAATGGCAACCCACTCCAGCGTTCTTGCCTGGAGAATCTCAGGGACGGAGGAGCCTGGTGGGCTGCCATCTATGGGGTCGCACAGAGTTGGACACGACTGAAGTGACTTAGCAGCAGCAGCAGCAGCAAATATATTAAATAGTCAGGGAATATGTAATAAATACAAGCCCTCTGTACAGAAAACTATAAAATATTATTGACAGAACTTAAAGACTTAGGTAAATGGAGGACTGTAACATCTCTGGATTAGAGGCTCAATATGAAAAAGGTGTCAGTTCTCCCCAGACTGAGCTAACGATCTAACGACATGTTAATAAAATTCCAACAGTTTTTAAAAAATGGAAAATGACAAATTGATTCTAAAATTTATATGTAAAGTCAAGAGTTAAAAGTGAAGACAATCTTGAAGAATGAAATTGGAAGCTGTAGACTTTCAGATACCAAAACTTCTTAGAAAGCCATCATAATTAACACTGTTGGCCCAAGGACAGACAAATTGACTAAAGGAATAGAATAGAAAGTCCAAAAACAGACTCATCTATATCCCTGGCCACTGGATTTATGACAAATGTGCCACGGTAGTATAGTGCCAATGGCTGTTTTCCTTCTTCGATAAATTGTGCTAGATCAATTGGATATAAATATGGGGGAAAAAAAAAAAAGACTTTGGCCCTTATCTCAGGCTATACACAAAAATCAGTTTTTGGTGGATCATATTCCTTAATGTGAAATAAATATTCTAGAAGATAACATTGGAGAATATATTTTAAGACCTAGGAATATGTAAAGATTCTTTAAATAACACACAAAAAGAACTAACTTTAAAGTGAAATGTTGATAAATGGACTTCTTTAAAATCAAGAATCTTTTCTCACCATGAAGGAAAGTGAAATGACAAGCAACAGAGACATATTTATATTAGAAAGGAAGAGATAATTACATCACAAATATTAGACAAAGGATTAGCCCCTAGACTTTATTTTTAAAATTTCTCCAAATCAGTAGGTAAAGAATATCCAATTAAAAATGGATAAAAAGTTCAAATAATCCTCTTCAAAAGGGAATATCTCGATAGTCAATAAGATAAAAAAAATCCTCCTCATCAGTAGCCATTAGAGAAATACAAGATAATACTTTCATGAGCTATTCCCAACCATCAGGAGAATGCTTAAAATTTTACAGACTGACAGTACTAAGTGTAGTATGGAATGTGGAGGACTGGAACTCATATATTTAACTATTCAAACTGATCAATTGAGTCTGGCTATTTAAACACAGTGTTGCTTAAAGCATTTTGAGGAAAAAAAAAAAACACACACACTTGGAAATACAAATTCTTGTTACTACCTTCTCCCTACAACCGGATGCTGAAACTGAATTGATAAGGCTTTCCTTATGCTTGGATTTTAAATCAAAGGAAAATTATTCCTAGTCTGGTGTCTTTCAGGGCAAACAAAAGGAGACATGTGGGCAAGGCTAAGGGTGGTAATTGTGGGGCCGTGCATGGGGGATTGAGAAGGTCTAAGAAAGCAGGATTCAGAGAAGGAAGGAGGGAGGGAAAGGGAATGTCAGAGGCCGAGAGTTAAGAGGCAGCAAAGGAACCTGGAATGAATTGGTATTTGTTCATTTGGATATGTAAAGCACCTAAGGGAGAGGAAAACAGGTGCAATATGAATGCATTAATGAAATGAAAAATGAGGCTTGACCTATGAATAAATATTCAGAATAAAAGCATTTTAAAATGTATCTTGCTTTTAGGGCACTTACTCTGTCTGGCAACTAATTCAAAGTTTTCATGGTTACACACACATACATGGTTTGTTAGCTTCCTGTCTGCCTGAGACGAACTTGCTGAGGTTCCCAGGATCTATGCACCTCCTTCTGCTTGCTTTGTTGTTCAGTTTTGTTTCTCCTATCAACAGAGTCTGTCGAAATCGTGTAAAACAAGATGCCTAATTATATAGACTCAAGTGGTCAAATTATGTCACCAAAAATTGTACTTGGATCTAATGCCTGATAGCAATTCTAGAGGCTGGTTGGTTGATCCATTTGCTCCAAAAGAACCTTTGATGTCACCTGCTGCCTGGGAAGCCCTGACAATAATGGCCTGGTTCCATGCAAGGGGTGAGGAAGATAGTGTATTAATGGGATTATTAGAAACAAGACAAACTGCTACTCCTCATCAGGAAGAGTGGAGGCTGAGTGCAATCATGTAGGTAAAGTGCGCCTAAGCAGAGACCCCTCGAAAGACTCAAACATAGGCAGCCATTTGTTTATTATCTCCATTACAGCAGGGTTTCCTAGGGCTGCCCTGGTGGCCCAGTGGCAAATAATCCACCTGCTAATGCAGGAGACTTTGGTTTGGTTCCATCTCTTTGAGGCCAGTTGAGGCCAATTGAGGAATCGTGGCATCCTATGTCAAGGCTACAGTCTGGTCGTCATGTTGTTGACTTCTTACCTGGTGAGCGTTTCAGGATCTATGAGACAGCTCACAGGATATGGCTCCGAATATTTTCTATAGCCCTTGAGAAGGAACTAAAGGTCTATGCTTCATGACCAAACTGTTCTTATTTAGTCTCCTTTGACTGTACCGCTTTGTTTCTGCATTTTCTCATTTCTCTGATTAAACTTATTCTTTGGCTAAAGTTTTTCTACAGACAATAGGCAGGCAAAGGCCCATAGGGTCTTAAAAGGGCCATAGGGTCTTAAAAGGGCCATAGGGTCTTTCTCTCAGTTTCACTGTCCACTGTTTCAGTTGAAGTCAACTGTGGCCCCAAAATATTAAGCATAAAAGTCCAGAAGGTCTAAATTGGGTGTTCTAATTAGCATGATGAAATCTCATTCTGTCCCCTTGGGTCCTGTCTGGGATCCCCAACTACTGACATTTTTTTGCTCCTGACATCCAAACATCAACATCATTGTAGCTCAGGGATGCAGGATCACTGGAGCCAGATGATCCTCGTTCTGACATAGGGTCAGAAGATCAGTAGTAATCTATCGTTATATCATGATGCCTACATCATTCACCTCCCTAGACAAGCTTTTTATCATCTCACATGTCACAAGAAGGGTGAGTACAGACCAAGATGTTTAGAGAGAGAGAATTCACATTGCCATCACTTTTACTATAGTATATTATATTCTATTTTATTATTAGTTCTTGTCAATCTTTTACTGTGCATAATTTATAAATTAAACTTTATCATAGGTGTGTATGTATAGGAAGAAAACAGTGTATATATAGCCTGTATATATAGGGATTGGTACTATGTGCAGTTTCAGGCATCTGCTGATGTATCCCCTGCAGATACAGGGGGAACTACTGTAGTTTTCTAGACTTCTGCATGCCACACAGATCTTGGCAACAAGCTGTCTTCAAGTTAAGTGATGGGTGATATTATGCATTCTGTGCTCTCTCCTTCCTACCTCTTCTTTCTTCCCCTCCCTTCCCATTCTTTCCTTCCCCTTCCTTTCCATCAGAGCTAGTTCCTATGATGGTTGTACAGATTAAATGAAGTAGTACATGCATGCTAAATAGTACAGAGTGAATGTTCAATAAACTGTTAGGTTCTGTTACTGCTGTTATTACCAGTATGTTTAATTGTGACCTAAAATGCAGTTGGAGCCACAGGTGTGGTCAGAGGATGATTCATGGTCAGAGCTGTAGGTATGAGAGACCACCAAAAAGAACAGGGACAGTGACACGATCAGATTTGTGTTAAGATATTTGCTGTGCTTGGAAGAACAACTTGAGTCCAGAGACAAGAGGCTGGGCTGTGGTGTGCTCCGGGGGTGTGTATCATCAGCTGTGAGAGCCAATTGTTAGGTTTGCAGGAATTTTCTGAGTAGGTTATTGAATATGAATGTTGTTAGATATTAAATTATATAAAGTTACTATTAAGTTATATTGAAAACAAAGACAATACATACTCAAAGCATATCACTTCCTAATTATCTCATCTTATTTTGCTGTTATCTAAGCTCTCGAGGTTATCTATGTACATACTATATCTGCACGGTGTAAACAGTGTATAACAGTGTGAACTGAGCTTCTCTCTCCAGCACTGTCATCAGGGATGTGACTTTGGTAGCTTGAAAGGAGCCAGGGTGGGAGTATTTATACCATGTAGTTCAGTAGATTCTACAAATCAGGGCTGTACCTGCCCCCTAGAGAGTTAATTGTTAAACTTTTACTACCCCCGACTGGGTCAGAGAGACCCATGAGAAAGCTATTGAGACCTTTCTGTAGAGATGCTGAGGGCTTGATTTCTAGCATTTAGAGTGGAGGGAGACAGACTTGAGAGACACTTTAGTGTTAGAATGAGTAAGGCACAGTGACTGACTGAATGTGTGGGAAAAGAAGATGAAGACCGGAGCCTGAGTGTGTGTGACTCTCCCTTGCTGTCTGACGAAGCAAGTTGCCATGTTGTGATCCCATTATGGAGAGGCCCACCTGGAACTGAAGGAGACTTCTGGCAGATGAGCCAGCGAGGAACTGAGGCCCTCGGTCCAACAGCCTGCAAGGTGCTAAATCTTGCCCACAACCACGTGAGCTTTGGAGTGGATCCCTCCCCAGTCGAGCCCTCGGATAAGACTCCAGCTCTGACCGACACCTGATGGCAATCTGTTGAGGTAGAGGACCCAGCCAAGCTGTGCCCAAATTCCTGACCCATCCGAATTATGTGATAGTAAACGTGAAGTGCTCTGAGCTACTAAGTTTGTGGTAATTTGTTCTGCAGCGATAGATAACAAATTCAAGGTCTTTACCTACTTAGCTCTGGGAATTGTATACTTATTTTGTCATGCTGTACTCTGCTTTTCCTGTATCTACCAAGTGAAGCCTTCAGGCTTCTGGAAAGTGGTCAGCAGTGCCTCACTGAGCAAATCTGGATAAAGGTGAGAGCTGACTTGAGCCCTGTACTGGCAGGCAGAGCCACTCACTGATGTAGCATTGGCCATGAACAGTCCCTCTCTGGTGATGGAGTCATCATCCGCCCTCTTTGGATGACCTCTCGGGTGGCCAGAAATCACACGGGAAGATCTGCTCAGTTTCCAGAGGTGGGAAGGGCCCTTAAGAGAAGCAGGGGTAGTTTTAACATTCATTGTTTAACTTGGGAAAGACCACATGCTATCAGATACCTTCTCTCTCTTTTTTTTGCTTTTCAACAGAGAGGTCTTAAAAATTTTTCATGAAGACTTTGTTTATTTAAATCATGCATAGAAGAAAACAGAGTGTATGCATTTTAAAATGATGCTCGTCATAAAATGATGGTCGTCATTTGGAAACTAACTGGCAAAAGTGTGGGTCAGCATCTTGCTCCTAATCCCCGAGGCTGAAGAGAAGTCGTGTTTTGACTTTGTGCCCCGGATGCAGATTTAAGAAGCACCATGGTCGAGACAGGAGTCTACTAAAGTGACATCTTATCAGACTCCTATTTTAAAACCAGAAGCCTAATTGCCTATGGGGAATTTAAATAACAAAAAATGTAATTTATTTTAAAAACTAATTGCCAGTGTTTAAAAGGCTGCTTCTGCAGGATGTCAAGCTGAACCCCTCATTTAAACTGACCCTTTAATAACACACCCATTAATTTTTTTTGCCTGAGACAGACTAATTTTAAGAAAGCATTTTAAAAGTAAGATTCATTTATTTATTCAATAAATATTTATTCAATACTGTTTGGTTACTTGGTGGTAGGCATTATTCTAGGCACTGTTTTTATTCTAGTGAAAATGGAAAGCAATAAGTAGACAACATATGATATAATATGATGCTATAATGATATTTTATCAATAGAATATAAGTAACATATACATTATGATATTAATTTTGAGTAAGGTATATTTATGACATATAGTAAAATTAATCAACATTTTGGGAACAACTTTAACAGATTAACAATAAATATAATTATAGTAGTTAACAGTGCCAGGTAATGATAGATATTAGTAAATTCATACGCACACAAAATCTAAAAATTTGCTTGTCTGTGGTATCATGCTGAAATAGAAAAAAGGACAATTCACTCTTCAGGAAAATAAAGACTATTAAATAAAGTCTCTTTCTCAAAGTGGGAAAAGGATGAGAAACTTGTAAAGATTAGCTCTGGCAAGACATTTGGTGACCCTGTATGGTGACTAGGAATGCTTTTGCCTGTACATGACGGTAAACTCAGTTCATATGGCTCACATAACAAAGGTCCAGAGAGTCAGGCAGCGGCTAGAGTTGCTTCAACAGCTTGATAATGTCACCATGAGCATTCCATTGTACTTGCTGCCTTACAGCCACGAAATGGCTGCTCCAGCATTGGCTATTGTACTCACCTTCAAAGCAGAAAGATGGGGGATTGAGCAAGGCCAGCAATATTGGCCTTTCTTATCAAGAACCCAAAACTTTCCCAGGACTGTTCTCACCGTGGCAGACTTCTTTTTACATCTTATTGGGCAGACCTACATTGTATGGCTAGCCCTACTCGTAGAAAAGCCTAGAAAAGTGATACTTACTCATTGCATGTTCTATAGTGGGAAGGACCAAAGGATCAAGAAATTGGGTATGGATGCTGCATCAGCCAGTCAGGAGAGGTTGCTACAGAAGTCTCTGAGTTAGGGCCAAAAAATGCATTGACTTATTCTTGTTTTCCTTGTAGCTCATTCTTACCTTCTGATATGGAGAAAGGCAGGAACAATTTGGTAACAACACCCTGAGGATGAACTATATACTTATTGTGGTGAAGGGGTTTTGGGGAAATGGACGTATCATAATGATGATATAAAATGAGAGCTTTTGGGTTGAAATGATTAACATAGCAGGGAATTGACAATAATGGCCTGTGTGTGCTCAGTCTCTCGGTCTTGTCTGACTCTTTGCAACCCCATGGACTTAGCCTGCCAGGCTCCTCTGTCCATGGGATTTTCCAGGCAAGAATATGGGAGTGGGTTGATCTTACAAACCCAGGAACCGAAGCCACATATCTTGCGTCTCCTGCATTGGCAGGTGGATTCTTTACCACTGTGCCACATGGGAAGCCCTGACAATAATGGCTTGGCTCCATGCTAGAGGTGAGGAAGATCGTGGATTAATGCAATTATAAGAAACAAGACAAACTGTTACTCTTTGTCAGGAAGAGTGGAGGGAGGGATCACCTTTTAACGCTGTGTGATACGATACAGCAGAGGTAGTTCAAAGACTACAGCATGGTGTGGGCGATCCAGAAAGATGTGATTTAGATAAGAGAACCCAGTGTTGGGTGAACCAGGTTGAAAGAGTTCTAATGTTGGGTTGAAGTTGGGACTACGCGGATATTGAGGGGTAGTAGAAGTAAACAGGGAGAGATGCCACATTTTTTTAGGTCATGGGGAGAACACTTGCTTGAGTACCACTCCAGAAAGCAAATATGGAAAGCCAAAAGCCAAGAGCATCAGAAGATGTTCAGTTCACACCCTCTCTGCCTTTAGAAACAAAGTGGAACAAATCCTGTTATCATTATCCCAACATGCTCACTGAACTAGTTTGAAACAACCTGGGTAAATAGCAATGAACTGAGAAAGCAGTTTATCTTCTTGAAGGAACCCCATCAAAACTCTAGAGAGAGAGAGGTTTTCCTGCTGACATATAAGAACAGTGGCCATCCATCCCTGTCTGGCGTGCACAGACACCATGGTTGGAAAGTAGGCCCTTCCTCTGGAGGAATTTATAGGTATTTTGGCTCAGATGATGAAGGTTGAATATAATCACCATTAGGAAATTTAATCTCCTGGTTTCAGAAGTAGAATTTTAGAGCACTCTTGTAGGGCTATTTGAAAGAACAGGCATTTTGAAGTTTTAGAACAACACTGGCTAGACTACTGAATATGACAGGAACCCATGTGACTTGCTTTGTACTTTAAGAAGCAGTCCAGCAACCATCAGTCAATTCAGTCACTCAGTCATGTCCAACTCTTTGTGACCCCATGGACTGCAGCACAACAGGCTTCCCTGTCCATCACCAACTCCTGGAGCCTACTCAAACTCCTGTCCATCATGTCAGTGATGCCATCCAACCATCTCATCCTTTGTCATCCCCTTCTCCTCCTGCCTTCAGTCTTTCCCAGCATCAAGGTCTTTCCAGTTCTTCACATCAGGTGGCTAAAGTATTGGAGTTTCAGCTTCAGCATCAGCCCTTCCAATGAATATTCAGGACTGATTTCCTTTAGGATTGACTGGTTGGATCTCTTTGTAGTCCAAGGGATCTTCTCCAACACCACAGTTCAAAAGCA